>SMGU01008161.1:0-10822 GCA_004348175.1 Puccinia novopanici
TCCTCATTTCTGCTCTTCTGAATCTCACCAATAACCACCTTCAACCTCCAGGAGTCCTTAGAGAAGCCCCCTTACTAGTGAGTAACTACACTTCTCTTTATAACTCCTGCCACTCCACTTCCACCACTGGGATCTAAACAACCCCTGCCTAGCAGGCCCCAGTTTATTGTAAAGGTACCTAAGTCCTCTGCACTCGTGGCAAGACACCTTTGAGGGATCTAAACCACCCCTGCTTAGCAGGCCCCTCTGAAAATTTAATAATAAGATAATTTTGTCTTATTATTATTTTTTCTTCTTCCTTTTTTTATTATCCCAATACAATTGGATAACACCTCTTAAAACCCACTTTCTCACGCTTAAAACTGCACAAAAGAAATATCATTTTCTAAGTTTAAAGCTAGTTTGTACCTCCTGTAGCTAGAAGGATATTCCTTGGCATCAGGCAGGCTGACAAAAACTTTTGTCTAGGCACTGTAAAATATATGAGGTTTAGTGTGATTGTGTTTTATGCCTGTGTGTCTGATTTATTTTAATTTCTAAACTATAAACTACTGAATGACTCATTTCTGAATTGCATTAGATGAAAGTTCCTTCTGTGACCAAGATCTATTGCGCACATTCACACAATCTCCTCAAGGACTACCGGCAGCAAGACACATCACAAACCAGAACTCTGAGTGCATCAGCTTAATGCCACCAATATCCATTGGTGTTGTTCTGGCACTGACAACCACCATGGACACATTCAAAGGTCCAAAATTCAAAAAACATTTGGAGTTTGATTTGGTGAGCAGGGCTATGATTAATCTTCAAATACTTTATGATGCAAACTAGTGTATTACTTCAAACAACTCAGGTACCTCGCATGAGTCCATACCCAGGCAAGAACTCTGTCTTGGTATTGGAAAACATGGCCATACACAGAGGCAAGTGCATCAAGGAGATTTGAAGGGCATCAAGGATACACATTATTTATCTGCCACCTTACTGCCCCAAGCTCAATCCAATTGTGCTCGGGTTTGCAGCAGTCAAAATCAAGCTCCAGAGCACTCAAGAGCTCTCCTGGACCTTGGAACCACACTGGCTTATTCAACAGGAAACTGTTGAAACAATGACCAAGGACTTCTGCTACAGTGTGTATAAGCACTGTGGCTATTTTGTAGACTAGATTCTATTAGTGATCTAATTTTCTTTTTCCTCTTTTTTTTTCTCTCAGTTTTCTCTCTCTATTTCTTCTTGTTTTCACTTTTGTATGTGACTTTCTCTGTTACAAAGCAATGTTATTAAAATTTTTGCTTGTTACAACAGATGACTTGGTTGGCCCAAGTCCAGTAGATAGTAAAAATGAGATATTGGTGAGAAACAAAGAAAACTGCTTGTTGGGGCTTTTTTTGAAAAAAACTAAGTGAAAGAAAAAAATAAGAGACTTGATTTGGTGTTGATCCAGTAATTAAACGAGGTCAAATCTGAGACACGGTAGTTTGAGTCTTTAGTAAATTGGGGTAACGATGGCAAACACAAAAGGTAAATGTGCCATTCAATTGGTGGGGTTCCAGTCCTGGTTGCATCTCTGATGAGGGGACCAACACTCTCAAATTTTATGTTGGATTCAGATGCAACCTTCTCAATAAACTTGGCATAGCTGGTTGATTGAGAATCAAACTTGATTTTAGAGGACTTTGGTGAGGTGATTGACTTCCAAACAGTCTTTGTTTTCCCTTTCTTGGCATAGAAGAGCTTGAAAGTTGCTGAACAGATTATTTTTTGATTGTTCTGTTAGTTCAAAGAATTCAAATCAGATGAGCTACATAGAATGATTGTAGAGGAAAACTGGACTTACCTCAGTGTGTACTTGCGTGGATGGTGGATTTTGCTCAAAAAGATCAACACCCAGTGCTGCCATGGTTGGAATGTTGATCATTCTTTTTTTTTAGTCCAAGCCATTGGTTCAGGTGGCCAGCACATGCAAGTATGAAAGTATGATTGCGTATTTCTGACTTGGGAAGAAACTAATATGAGTGGTAAAATCCCAAACTCAAATTGGGTAAACCCATGAAATTCAAAATATATTCCAAATCTTATTTATATTATGAGAGAGGAGACTTCTGCTGGATTTCAATTATAATACAATCCCAATGGTATAAAATCATATTGTAGTACAATTTCAATAGTAGCATAATTTAAATTAGAGCAAACATGAGAAAGTTCCACATAAAACAGTCTGTGAGAACTCTTTCCATTTCATTCTATTCAAACTGCAGACACATGATGCAATTGGTTATAACAATGCAGCATGAGGTCATGGGGATGTAGAATGAATTGAAGTACTCAATTGAGCTATTATGGTGCAACATGACACCATCATGGCATCATTTGATGTAAGAAAGGTGAATCACACCATAAGCTCTCCCTGTAGCTTCCTGGGAGACCTCTAAGAATATAAAAGGTAGCCTCTTTTGGCTTTGAGATGGATCCTCAGTGATTCAACCCTGCATAAATATATAGTGCAGTGAATTCCCTCCTCATATATCTATAGTAGTGCTCCATCCCCCCCTCACCAACCTTTTTACCACTGGAATAGTAGTCAGTCTTATTAAACCTCCCATTTAAAAGCTTTCTCTTATTTCTTAAAAGTAGTTGCAGCAAGACCACCACCTCTGACAAGTAGCCAATCAGTTCAAGTGCTTGCCAACTTCTCTTACCAATTATATTGCTTCTCATTGTAAGCACAGCTTTTACCCAGCTGTCACCCCTGTCTTCTACACTTGTATATCAAGTAAGTTGAGCTTAAAGAGGTATTTCCAACCTTCCACCATCTTTGATTGGGTCACAAGGGGACTAGAGTTTAACTAGTGTAGTCATACACCTGGTAGTGAAGAGTAATCTTTACTTTAATTTACTCTCAGCACAGTGATAGTACTTGGCATGTCCATTGGATCCCCCAATTTCATACACATAGCTGACAGAAACACAATAAAGTGAAGCTTACAGTGCGCTTCACGTAGCCTCAACTACACCTTGCCTGCAAAAAAAAAAACCAGGTGCGGGGTGAATGATTGGGGGGACAAATGTACCCACAAACTTTGTAATACACATTTTTGGACTCTAATGGCAGTGTAGAATCTATAAATATCATTCAAAAGTTTCTGGCATGTGCCAAAAAAAAGTTTCAAATTTTTCAAGTCAGGGATTTGCAACACCATGCTTGTAGAGCCATAGTATGTGATTACAGGAGTATTTTATGTACTTATGGAGACATACTATGTATTTACAGCATTAAAATACATAATATCAGCTTAATCAGACAAAACATTCACATCCATCAACACACTCCTTGGGATGCGGTGATGAGAAGAATATGCACTTCTTCATTGCCCCTTATGGTTCAGGGCCTTTAAGATCCAGCTCATAAGCAGAATTCTGCCAATAAATCTTCTGGAATCACTTTAATTTTCAATTATTCACCCTCTGGAGGTTTTTTACCCCTGTCAGTCACTCATCTTCTGTGTTTTCTGGATTTTTTTTCAAATTTTTTTGCTGAAAAAAAACTGAAAATTTGGAACACCCCCTCAGGGTGTAGTTGAACGCACGTGACGCCCACTGTGTGAATCTCGCCAGATTTCAAGAGCGGGAAATTGCGAGTGAACTGAGTTGTCCCTTAATTGCTGAGGACCAGGGGTCCTTTTATAATCGAGAGGAGTACAAGTGAGCATAGTGAAAGTGATAAAGATGACGAGAGAGAAATGATATATCCCGTAGGATAGGATTATTAGTGTACAAGTCAGAAGAGCGAATAAGGAGAAGAAATCATCCGGGCTTTAGGAAAAGGCCGGATGTGACTTATGTCAGTAAGATACAAGAGTAGATGTTACTACATGAGAGGAAGGCGAGAGCGCCGATCTAAGTAATCAGATCAGGAGGGAATATGGCCGAGAGCGGCTGGCAGTCTGTATATTCGGGAATAAAAGGTGGCCAAAACCGGCCTATTGGTTGGTGTCATTGTCTTCCGGAAACGGTCAGACGAAGTGCGAATCACATCATCCCCTCCGAATTTCCAAGCCTCCGTGCTTGTAGTTTTTGGTTATACAATTTTATACGTTGTTGACGATGGATCCATTGCGCCTAGCCAAGTCCTTCACTTTTTTAACATCGTTTTTAAAGTATAGGTCATTAGCGTCGCCGTAATAGTGTTTCAATCGATCGCCGTTTACTGTACCCGCTAAGAGGTGTCCGTTGGGCGTTTTGAGTCTGAACGACCCATTTGAATTAGCGGTTTCTATTGTATAAGGGCCGTCCCATCGAGGGTGTAGTTTTGAAGGTCTACCATCGAATCGTCTCAATACTTTATCTCCGGGTCTGAGGTTCCTTTCGGTATACCCATCTTCCTTCATTGCGGCTCGTAGAGCTGCCTTGTTATTGAGTTTCGAGATTGTGCCATTCTGTCCGCAGCGAAGTCTACACTCTTCTTTGGGACATCTTCAGTCCGATCTCCGTGGCCTTTTATTGCAATGACTGGTTCGAATCCATAACACATGTAGAATGGAGATCTCTCTAGACCGCTCGTCCTGGAAGTTCTATATCCAAACAGTGCTAAACAAGGTAGAGGTCCCAGTCAGCTTGTTTGTCGGGTACACAAAGCTTGCGTAGACTGTTGATAAGTGTCCATGAAATCTCTCCACCAAGCCATTGGATTGGGGATGGTATGGTGATATGCGATTGTGTTTTATGTTATTCCACCTAAGAACCTTGGAACCCGTCCCTCGAATTCGGAACCGTTGTCCGTGGTGATGGAGTGGGGAAATCCGTGTCCTTCGATTACCATCTTTACCAGCTTGATCGCAGCAAGCCCAGATCTGGCTCGTAATGGAATTGCGTATGCCCACCCGGTCCGTAATCAATTGCGGTCACCAAGTATTGATTTCCTCGAAGCGATTTTGGTAAAGGTCCGACAAAATCCATACCCCAAGTCACAAAGGGTCCTTTACGCTCGATAACTTGTAAAGGCATTCGGTCTTTATCGGAGCCGGGTCTGCAGTATTGACAAGATATACAGTGTCTGATGGTGTCCTCTACTATTTTCGACATGTGTGGAAAGTAACACTCGTGTTGTAATTGATACAGTGTATCCTTAGCATTACGATGTCCCAATCGTACATGAGTTTCTCGAGCCATCCTTACAGCCTGACGAACATCGGATATGATTTTTCGTTCGGTCCGTCGCTCTTTTTTGATAGAGGAGGCCGTCCCTGAATTCGAACCCCTTTGCAGTCATCTCGTTTGGATGTTCTTTTTGTAAGTGTTCTAGCTTTTTGAAGGATGAGTGAACGTCGGTTCCAACATGAAGAGGATTCCGCTACTTCTGGCGGGTCCATATCTAGGTTATTCGTGGGTTTCGGGATAAGGCGTCTGCCGCCATTTGTTCGGGTCCAGGCCGATAGATAATGTGTACATCGAAGAATTCGATCTCGTCGACGAAGCGTGCTAGTCGCCGGTTTACATGTCGCTGAGTTTTGAAATATTTGAGAGATTCATGATCGGTTCGGACCAAGATCGGGGAGCCTTCGATATATCCTCGGAAGTGTTTTAAAGCATGAACAATGGCGAGTAATTCCCGTTCTTGGGCCGAGTAGTTCTGTTCAGTCTTCGATAATTTTCGCGATTCGTAGGATATTGGCCTAGATCTTTAGTTTTCACTTCTTTGCTATAGTTTTCGAGTGAGAATTCTTGTGATTGGGGCGGCGTCAGGATTCTGTTGTAAACCGCTCCGATGTTTTGTCCAGAAGCATCTGTGTCGAGGACGAATGGGGCGAAGGGTTTGGGGTGATTAAGAAGCGCCGTTGACGTCAGGTGTTGTTTGAGCATTGAGAATGCGGCTTCTTGCTCCTTCCCCACGAAATTGACGCTCCCCTTTTGGCGAACCTTCCGTCAACTTATACAAGGGGACGCGATGGAAGAAATTTTGATAATCTCTTGTAATAAGTCGCTAGATTTAAGAATCCTCGTACTTCTGTTATGTTCTTTGGCTCTGGCCAATCGAGGATCTTCTTGATTTCTTGTCATCCACTTTATACCGTCTCCGTTTACAACGTGTCCCAAGAAAACCAACTCCGCCTTTCCCATTCGCATTTCTTTTCCGACACTACCAATCAAATTGTTTCAACAAACTGACACCTTCTGCAAGTGATTTTTGTGTCTTCGAGGGAACTTGAATACACAATGACATCGTCCAAGTAAACAAGAGCAAACTACCTAGACATTCTGCTAGAACATTGTTCATCATATGTTGAAATGTGGCTGGAGCGTTACATAACCCGAATGGCATGACAAGGAACTCGTAAGCGCCGTTTCTCGTTGCGAATGCTGTTTTTGGTATTGATCTTTCGCTGAGCCTGACCTGCCAGAATCCCGATTTCAAATCAATGCTGCTGAATATTTTAGCTCCTTGTAAGAACTGGTAGGCGTCGTCGATTCTCGGCAGCGGGAAGGAGTCTTTGATTGTCAAGGCATTTAGTTTTCGGTAGTCGACGCAGACACGAGTCGATCCGTCAGGCTTCTTTACCAGTATTAGCGGGGCTGACCACGGTGATTTAGATGGTCTGATTATCCCGTCGCGGACTGCTTCTTGCACGAACCTTTCGATTAGCAAATGTTCAGGGGGGAGTATGGTCGTCCATGAATTTTTGCCGGTGCTTTATCCCCTGTATCGATATCATGTTCGAACATCTTGTCTTTTGGTAAGCCTACGATTTCTCGGAAACATTCTGGTGCTGTTTCGTAAGCCAGTTGATGCAGTTCGTTTTCGAACGTTTTTGATGTGTGGATTATAGAGTTCAAGCCGTTTCGTGGTCGGGATCCCGAGGTGTAAGGCACAACGTTGACTACCCTATCATTGTCGATAAAGGTATAGCTCAGGTCGTCGTAGTCAGGTACTGCGCGAGTTTTGCAAAGCCACGGGAGTCCAAGCACTAGATCCATTTCCGGTAGGTTGATCAGAAAGGCTTCAAACTCCATCATGCTATCGTCGATGCATAATTTCATGATGCCTTTGTATTTAACCGGCTCGATGTATCCGTTAGCCAGTCGCACATTCCTGGTGGGTATTCGGACCAACTCGATTTCTCTTCGATGAAATAACTCTAATCCAACTCGTGCATCTAAGTAAATGGCCCCGGCGCCCGAGTCTATTATAGTATCGCAGATTACCCCGCCAATCCCGAATTCATAGCGCGGCAACGTCCTTTCTTCACCAGCCACGGTATGTAACTCCATGCAGAACAGCTCTGCATCGGCTACTCCTATATCTAATTCGCCCGGGTATCTCCCAGCCATATTATGCTCGAGGTGGATGTACTCAACGACAGTTCGGAATAATACGATTCATCGTCAGATTCTAATCGTTCCCAGTCGATGTATTCCGCAGGCGAGCTTACATCCAAAGCGCGCCTTTTATTGTTTTCAGGTTGTTCTTGAGGTTGTTCTTCAAGCAGTCGTTTTTTGGGTTAGGGGATTCACTGCGTATGATCTGGTGACGTCTTTGTTGGGTTGAGGAACAGGAGGTCGGGAATTACCTGACGAATATTCCATCACATTTAGCTTTAGATCGTGTTCCCGTTTTCCTGGTACAAACGGTGCGGCTGTAGCGTTCAGTTGTCGATTTTTGTGGATGAATGTGGAGTTTTCTACCGTCTTGCACATGTCTCGCGCCGTAAGTTCTCTATCCAAAGCGTCCCACATTCCTTTTATCTTGTCGAATTCTAGTATGGTTTTCTCGAACTCTAAGTCTAGCTTTTTCGCCAGACTTTGGAAGGGGCACGCGAGATCGGTGGAGGCTAACGGTTCCATTAGGAACAGTTGTTGGAGTCTTCTTGTTCAGGGATGTCGAGATCGATCAGGTTCAAACCAGCACGAGCTTTTCCTTTATCACGACCCTTTTGGTTATTGTTGTTATTTGATTTTTCGAGGAGATGGACAGTCCTTTGATAAGTGTCCTATCTTATTACAATTGTAGCAGCGTGCTTTACTCACGTCTAACGCGTCCAAGTCCATTGGGACCGCTTGGTTCGATGTAGACACCCGTCGTGAGTGAGTACCCGGTGAATTGAAACCGCCATTCCCAAATTTGGGGCCTTTTGAAGGAGATGTACGGCAGGGAGCTGTTTCTTCCAAACCCGCCAGATCCACCACCTGATTGTATAATGCGCTCGTTTTCTCGTAGGGATTTGCAGAGTTCTTCGAGGTTTTCGCATTTTTCCATCAAGACGCGTTGTTTGATTAAGCCAGGGAGGTTTCGAGTAAACAAATAGCTTGTTTCCCATTCAGTGATCTTATCGTGGTGGAGCTTGATGATGAGTCGCTTGAAGGCGTCGATGTATTGGTCTGCATTTTTGTACTTTAAATCGTCCAGCTGTTGGCGTACGTCGAGTTGTTTATAGACGTAATTATACTGGTCGAGAAGTTTTGTTTTGAAGTATGGCCATGAGATATCGGGTCCTTCTTCGCGCATCAGTTGGTACCACCAGGATTCAGCGTCGTCTTTCATGCATTCCGCAATCATTGCGGGCCATCGATCTACTGAGAAGTTTCGACCACGGAGAATCACCTCGACTTTCATGATCCAGATTTCGGGGTCATTCTTGCCATTGAATGGGGCAGCTTGATACCCCCATGTTCTTCTTTTGGAGCTATCGGTTGATGATTCATGTTAGCCTCATTTCGGTTGAGACGCATATTCATTCTTTCAAGCTGACCTTGAATATCCACGAGGACAGGGTCCCTGGGGTCTACGGCGTTTTCCATTTCTTTAGTCGGTGGACGGAAACGGTTACGGAAACGATTACGGAGCTAGCTAAACGGATTTATTTTTATCTAAATTAGTTATTTATAGTCGACTGATTTTTTTTTTAACTTGACGGCCTCTTCGGATAGCTATGACGAGGGGAGTGGGAAGTTTTTTTTTTTTATGAGATATTGAGGAGAAGAGAGCTCACCGGTTCGCGACGCCGATGAGGAGTTTTTGTTATGTTTTGAGGAGTAAGTGGTTGGTTTTTTTTTTTATAGGTCTGAGAAGTGTTAAGGGAGTTTATACGGTTGTACTATTTATTTTTTGGTTAGTGAGCTAGTCCTCTAATTCTATTGGTTGTTCGGAATAAAAGAAGAGGGAAAAACTCACAGAAATATTTCTGTGATTCTCGCCAGATTTCAAGTACGGGAAATGTGCGAGTGAACTCAGTTAGAGGTTACATTGCTGAGGACCAGAGGTCCTTTTATATTCGAGAGTCTACAAGTGAATCTAGAGAGAACAAGAGCAATGTCAAGAGAACAAGGATATAACCCATTGGGCAGGATTACTAGGATAAGTGAGGGAGACGGATAAAGGGAAGAGAGTTTATAGAGACGGCCGGATGTAGTTTAGGGTAATATACAAGAGTAGATGATACAGCAAGGGGAAACGGCAAGAGTGCCAGTCTAAGTAAGCAACTAATATAACACATAGCCAAGAGCGGCTTGTAAGAGAGAGTAGGAAGGAGATGGTGGCCGAGAGCGGCATGTAAAAGAGAGCAACAGTCTGCCGGAATTGTTCCAAAGCGTTAAGACTGGCCGTGGTATTGTCATCCGGAATAGGCTATGCGGAGCAGGAATCACAGTTGTTAGTGCAGGTGTTGCTAGTAGCAGCAGATTTAATGCTGACCAATGTGGACTCAAATGCCCGTTGCTATTCTTGCTCCATAACACTTGCTATTCTAGCAATAAAAATAGCAGAGTCAATGCAGATGCTCTTAAAATGATTGCTAAGTAAATCTTGCTTGATTGCTTGTTTTTTTTCTGTAATGTGTTCCTCATGTGGAATGTATCTAATTTGAATTTTTCGGAAAAAAATAAGAAAACATACTCATGTTGCACTGAGCAAACCCTTTGGTTGAGTAGAAAAACTGGATTTACAGACAAATCTCAAGTGCCAACACCATGCCAAAAGTGAGAGGAATGCATGTCAGGTGACATTCATTAACATCTCTTGAAACTCCAGAATTACTTTTGTGATATTCCATAATGATAACAATGGACCCTTTGTCCTTATCAGGGAGTAGAATCAAATATTGCTGAGTGTATTTCCTGAATTACTTATGAAGTTAATCTGCATCTCACCTGACATGTATTCCCCTTGATTTTGGCATGGTGCAATTTCATCAGATTTACACAAGGGTGCTTGGCAGGGACTATCTGGGGTCCTGGACATTCCCAGGCTGGTTGATAGTGTTGTCGCCCAGGAGGGTTACGCCCACAGATCCTCGCCGCAGCACGAGGGTTTCCCTCTTCCGGTGAAAACACCGATCAAGGCAAGCAAGTAATGATCATCCTTTTTCACTCAGAACCATCTTAGGTGCCATTTCCTCCACAGATAGGATTGGTAAGCACAACCTAACCCTAATCTCCAGACCAACTACACGGCACTGACACTTTTATGCTCCTTGACTTCACCTGAAACTTCCAGCGTGAAAACTCCAAAACCAATCAATCGTAAACCAATTGGTGAAAGAACGAAGAACGGTACGCAAGGCAGTAAGTCGTGTTTGTTTAGACGGACAGGCGAGATTGCTAATTAATGTGCAATCTTCTGCTAGTAGATCAGACCAAAACAAGAAAGCTCAGGAACGCAAACTACGAAACAGAAAATATTCTGACTCGTAAGCAGAGCCTCTCCGACACTACAACAGCTAGTTATACCTAGACTAATTTTCAGGTGCGCAACAGGATCTCAACGATCCTAAAAGACATAATACAGCAACATAAGACAGAAACCATAAAGGCACTACTGTACGAGCAA
>SMGU01008163.1:0-19677 GCA_004348175.1 Puccinia novopanici
ACAAGCCCGCCTCGCCCCTCTCCGCCCCACAGCTCCCCCTCCCCCGGTACAACAACTTCAAGCAGGCTGTTTGACCCACCCCTCTCTCACACACACGCTCTCTCTCTTGAATACTTCCTCGCCCTTTCTTAACGCCCGTAGTGCTTTGCACTGCGCTTGAATATCCTCGTTGTTCTCCATATGTGTGTCGTTTGTGTGTTCGATTGTCTGCATGTGTGTGTATGTCTGCCCTGAAAAAAATAAACAAGAGTGTAGTGAATAATGTGCGTGTAATCCAATCCTTAATTTATTTCCTTCAAAATCATCAGACGCCGCAGAGGTCTGGGCCATCCTCACTTGCGTCCATACTTGGTTCTCTCATGTCGTCGGTGCATCCAGCATACTAGGGCAGTTCATGTACTGCTGCTTTGGTTTTGCTGATTTCGCCATCCTGGCTGATACCATGAAAAGTTGCTGAAGTATGGAGTAGCCAAGAATATAAACCTAGGTGTAAATCCATAAAAATAACCTTCAACCTCATCTTGTTAGAGCATCTCCAGCAGAGATGGGACCCGCACGACTTCTGGCCAAATTTAGCCAGTCGCGCAGGTTTTGGGGGGTCCAGCAGACTGGCGACAGGACCCAAATCGATCCCATCTCCCATTGCCGCCGGCTACCAATCCCTTCCCATCCACTCTTTCCAAGGCGGCCTCGAAAGGCCTGCTCCGTCCATCATCCGTCGACGACCTGCACTTTCGACGTCATTGCACAAGATATTGGTTGCGGCGTTGTCCAACTTGTTTCACCCCCGGCCCAATCCCCAGTCTTGCACAAGATATTGGTTGCGGCATCGTCCAACTTGTTCCACCCCTGGCCCGATCCCCAGTCTGCTGTGGAGCAGTGGGTGAAAGGGCCGTGATTTCCCTCTGAAATGCGACCCCCACCCGCTAAAGGTGTTGGGTCGCATCCCATCTCTGCTGGAGATGCTCTTAGAATCTTGTGCTGTGCTGCATCATCTTTTACTAGTTTTATTGTCTGTGCCGCCCGCTCCGGTTTTGCTTTCCTCACCAAGATTGGAGACCGGATCCGTGCGTGCCAGAGCTGACCGGCGACACATTTCTTGTCGTCAGATTTGCATCATTATACCGGTTAAAAGCCAGCTCTGTAGTGCGTTGTTAAACTTTTGTGCTTCCAAACGAGGAGATTGCTGGACTGGATGACTGGAGCTGAACAAAAATTCAAAGAAATCAAAGAGAGAGTCTAAAAAGAAACAGAAGAAAAGTTGAAGAATATAGAAAAAGAAAAAATAGAAAACTCAATCAAGAAACAGAAAAAAATCAAACAAGAATCAGAAAGAATAAAAAAAAATATTAGAAAAAGAAAACAATAAAAAAATATTCAACTCTCTTGAGTTGCAGACATCATGGCAAGCCCCACACCCAAAGATTTTTTTGCCCTCAAAAACAAATTCAATCAAATGGAACTCAGATTTGCTCAGATTCAGAAGACAGGCCAGCAGTTGGATGGAGACACTCAGTAAGACATTGATATGGTCAAGACTTTCTTGAAGTTGCCGGCAAGTTTCCATATGGACCATAACCCAAAAAATGTCAAACTGGCGTATGATGGCTCAAACTTCCTGATCTGGGTGAGAAACACCAGTAGACCGCAGTGAGAACAAGAGAGAATCTTGGGGAGCAAGGACAGAGAGAGAAGAAAGCGGACTACTCTTCACCTGAGGTGGTGAGATGAAGAGAGGATACAAGTGAGTATGCATTGCAAGCACAGAAAGAAAGAAAGAAGAGGCACAAGGAATAGGAAACATAAGAACAAACCTGAGAAACACCAGTAGATCGCAGTGAGCACAAGAAAGAATCTTGGGGAGCAAGGACAGAGAGAGAAGACAGTGGACTATTCACCTGAGGTGGTAAGATAAAGAGAGGCAACAAGTGAGTAAGAAATAGAAAAGAGGAAAACAGAGTTTAAGGAAGGTGGAGAACTAGATACAAGCTGAAACCTAATCAATAGTGAGATGAACAAGATTCCACATTTCCTCCTCTCCTGATCCTTAACCTAACCAGGTGGTGTGCTTCCCTGTCTACATGTCTCTAAACTGTCACACTGGGAATGCAATGTCAACAGGACACTTACCTATGTGTTCAACACTGCGGCAAAATTTCTAGAGTCAGCCAAAGCCAACATGACTCTGCGAGAGAATCAAGAACAAGCGGCAATCACAGTTCTCTTTTGCACATTGATTGATGATGCACTTCTTGGGATTGTTGAAGAAACATCTTCCAAGACTCCCTGGGAAATTTATAAGCTACTGAAGTCAAAATCCAGTAGATCCAATTGTTGTCATAAACTCAACTTAATGGAACAATTTGTGACATTGGTGAGTACCAAGAAGCCCAACCAATGTTGATTTGGCTAAGTGGAGCAAGATTATGGCTGAGCTTTCCCAAATGAAGATCACCTGGGATAAAGTGGGGGGCCTTGTGTTACAAAACTTGTTCCTTGCCCCAGTTGGTATCAATCCAAAGACCTTCAAGTTCTAAGTTGTCAGCTGGCTACTATTTTAGAGCCAACTAACAAATCAAATAAAAAAAATATATAAAAAAATCTAAGAAAAAGGTAAGAAAAAATAAAAATAAATTTTATTTGACTTTGTTTTATTTTTATTTTATTATTATTTTTTACATACTCTGGAAACCAATAATTGTCCTAAAAGTGCCAGAGTATGCATAGAAATAATGAATTAAATATATCAAAACCAAATAAATAAATAAATAAACTTATAAATAATCATGTAGAGGTGTCAAAAACACTCTAACTGATGTTTTCTGATGTGTACAGGACCTCCCAAGCGTGCCAAGGCACTAACTGCCAGTTTGAGGGGCTTAATGATGCTTAATAGTCCAGTACAACCAGTACAACCCCCCAGCGAGTGAGATAGAGTCCTAAACAACTAAAACAACATATTGGGGTCATTTAATTTGCTAGGCCAGCCAGGGTACACTAGGAGTAGTGTAGCAACCTGGCCAGGCCAATTAATATGAATTGGTCCAAGGCAACACCAGAAAAGGCCAAGCCAGGCCCAATACATATAGTTACAGATGATTAAATATGTGAAGCAAGTCTAGAGACAAAAAAAGAGAGTTGAATACAGTTGTTTGGTTCATCTAGCCAACCAGGAACTTGTGGAAGTGGTATGGTTACCACCTGGTTGGGCTATAACAGACTACTTTGGTCCATAATAACGCCTGATTAGACCAAGCCAGGGCCTCAAATTGTTGTTACATGTTTGTAAACAAAGATTTTGGGCGTAACAAGGTGGTTACTAGCCAGGCTTGACCCAATAAGAACAAACCCTGGCTAGGCATTAGCAATACTTGGCCCAACCTGGCTAAATACAACAAAGCCAGGCTACTACAACCCAACCAGGCTAGCCAGGCCACAACCCACTATTTTTCACGAAGCAAGGTGACCATAGAGGGCCCAGAAATGATATTTAAGAGGGCCCTCCTCCCCCCATATTTTTGATCCCAGCATTCATAGCATTTACCCAGAAATCAGCACTATCCAGTTCCACCTGTTATCAACCAGCAAGTAACTCAATATTCCTCATTTCTACTCGTCTTAATATCAACAATCAACCACTCAAACCTCCAGGAATCCTTAGAGAAGCCCCCTCACTAGTGAGTAACTACACTTCTCTTTATAACTCCTGCCACTCCACTTCCACCACTGGGATCTAAAAAAACCCTGCCTAGCAGGCCCTAGTTTATTGTAAAGGTACCTAAGTCCTCTGCACTTGTGGCAAGACACCTTTGAGGGATCTAAACAACCCCTGCTTAGCAGGCCCCTCTGAAAAATTAATAATAAGATATTTTATATCTTATTATATTTTTCTTATTTATTTTTTTATTATCCCAATACCATTGGATAAAACCATCCATTACAATTTCTACACGTCCAAAACTTCCCACAGGAGTCCTCTCCTTAAGTTTTGTGTCCATTTTGCTCCTCCTGTAGCTAGAAGGATTGTCCTTGGCATCAGGCAGGCTGAAACAAGTGGACCAACAACTTGAAAACCTCAAAATACCTTCATTCAGCAATGTGAAAACAGTCATCCAAGGCGCGTCCAGCAAAGCAAAAAACAAAGCAACTGTGCCTCATTTCCAACCCATGGAATTGGATTCTGTGCAAGCCATTCAACAAACTCAAGGCAGGTACAACCCACCACACTGATAACCCAGAGGTCCCTCCACACTCCCAAGAGCTGAGCACCGGCAAAGAAATCTCTCTGTTGACAATAAAATGTGTTTCAAAGGAAGTTCTCTCAACAAGTATTTGAAGAAGAAATGGGGACACCAATGCCACTATTTTTGACAAGAAGGGAATTGGTACAACAACTGCAAACAGTTCTGGTTCAATGTTGAGAACAAAATTATCAACACTCCTCCAGAAGATTTTGAAAAACCCAACTTGAATTATCTGGCCCTAAATTGGTCTTACCACCTTCAAGCTTGCCTTTGACAACTAGATATACCTTAACTCCATGATGGGAAAATTCTGATCAATTCTGGTGCATCTAACCACATGAGTGGTTCTCTAGCAATTTTCACCAGCAAAGAGTGCAGTAGCTGACTGCTCTGTCAATTTCAGAATCAAGGGGATTATTGAAAAACAGCATTGTCAAAAGGGAAGATGTTTATAATAATAAAAATAATAACAGACAATGTCTGCATAAAGTACCTATCAACTCGAACTCAGGGGCTTAAGTGCCTGAACTAGGAGTGCTTTTGTTGGGGCTGAAGTGCCAACAGAAAGAACAGTGCGGTGAACTGATGCTTTTATTTGACTTGAGCCTACAGTGAGCTAAATAGGCTAAGTACAAGAATGGCCAAGTTGTGGGTGGCTAGGAAACAAGGCATTTTGAATAAAAAACAATAAAAGAAAATTGACCGCTGGAAAGAGTGACTGAGTAGAAAAAGAAGGTTACAAGCGAAAACTCAACAGGGATGATTGTGATCCCAATGCGCAAGGGGAATTTGACAATTGAAGATGTCTACTATTGTCCAGGAGTTGACAGAGTGATTCTATCCATGGGTTGAATTACTGAAGCAGGGTGGATCTTAAAGTGTCAAGGGAGAACAACCCACCTACTCATCCCAAATCTAGTCTCATTCAACACTGTGTATAGAAATTATTGTTGGTTTCTTTAAATTTTACAACTGGCCTTATACCTGAAAAAGATTACTTCTTGCCCTTCATTTTATTCATATTTGTGGATTGACAACTCGGTCATGTATCTGAATAAGTTGTGAGAAATTACCTACACAATCACTAACCTGACAAGATACAAAAGAAAGAATGGGAATCATTCTTTTGTGAACACTACTAAAGAGAGACAACCCTCTGGACATGCTGGTCACAAACGTAGCATGTGCTTTTCCCTTAGATCTCACTGGGGGGGCTGACATGATGGCTCTTTGAGACTTCATGTCAATGTACAATTTGGAATGCAATTGTCCCTTCTCAAGCCAATGTACCTGAGAAGATCATGTTGTGGATTTCCCACATCAAAAACATGCTTGGGAAGTATCCAAATCATATCCAATGTTACGATGCTCCCGAGTACACTTTGGCTATGAAGAAAAGACTTACACCACTTGGAATTTTACTGGCTCCAACATCTCCTTACAGTCCCAATGAAAATGGAGAGGCAGAGAGGGTGAACTGTACCCTAGGAGATATGGCCAGAACAATGCTTCAAAAAAGTTGTATTCCTGCATGTTCTGGGGATTTACCTGCTTGACAGCTGCCTACATTTACAATAGGACACCCAACTTGCAATTCAAGACTTTCCTGTTGACAGAGCTCTAGGTGGTAGATCCCAATCTGAATTCCCTATACCCATTTGGTGCACAAGCAATTGTACAAGTCCCTTCTCAAAAATGCTCAAAACTGGATGAGAGAGTGCATGGAGCAAGACAGATTGGCTATCCAAGTGCTGGAGGTGGTTGGTTAGTGTACTCCTCCTGTGAACAACACATAATTCACTCAATGTTGGTCCTCTTTCCTGAGTTTCAACACCTCCCGGTAAAGAAGAAGGTTTTCAAGGGTGATCTCAATTTTGTACTGAACCAAATTGTGCTGCAACTTGGGCAAGAAACAACTGATGAAATCAATGCAAAGAAAAGATCAGCAATAGCAAATCTACTGATTCAAGAAGACTGGAGACTACCAACAACCATCAAGAAAGCACTCTGTTTGGCATATAAGCTGGTATGGGGAGAAGCAGCACTTTATGAAGTGGACAGGTTTTTTGAGCTCAACGTCTGGGAAGCCATATATCCTTTCACTGGGGCAAAGCCTTTAGGATGTAGGTGGTTCTTTGAAAAAAAGCCGGGAGCACAGAAGGGCAACCCTGAAACTTTGTGTGTGCAGTATGTTGCAAAGGGATTCAACCAAAAGATGGGGGCTGACTTTAACAAAATGTATGCTATGACAGTGTCTTTGAATACCATGAGGACTCTCATTTTTCTTTCAACCAAACACAAATACCCTAAAACCACTTTTGATGTAAGCTCAGCATATCTCTACAGCTCAATCAAAGAAGAAGTGTATGTTCAAACTTCAACAGAAATCAGACCCAACCTCAAAGGCAAGCTGATGTGTTTGATAAAGGCCATGTATTGCAACAAGCAAGCTGTGAGGTGTTGGTGGTAGTTTTTCAAAAACAGGATGCGTGAAGTTGGATTCATGGCGTCAGAATTAGAACCATCTCTCTACATTTACTGCCACAATAAGGACATCATCATCATATGGCTACATGTTGATGATGGATTCCATCAACATTGAGTAGAAATGACTTCTCTCTCTGAACTAAAGTGAACCACTAAATCAGACTGAATACCAATCAATCATAGGTTCTATCACCAGGGCTGTTTCCTTGGCACTCACATGCAAGTTCTTTCTCTTAACTCAGTCATAAACTGGAATGATACCTGTTATGTGTTGTTTTTAAGTCATGCACAAGTTTGCCCTAATTGTTGGTTAACTTATTCCCAAGTTCAGTTGATATCCTCCGCAAGTCAACTACAACTCTTTGGTAACTTGGTTAAAACTTGGCTTCATGTCATGTCAAAATCACATCCAACCCTTCATCAAGATAAAGAAATCCCTTGGTCATGATGCAATGACAGTGCTTTGCAGAACAGCCAAGAGTAAAAATAAGGTTGATTATGTAAAGCATGTTTTGTTTCTGTGAGACCTGTGCATCTGAGGGCTGTGAGTCCTCCCTGTCACCATAACGTACGGCCATACGTTATGGTGACAAGATGCCAGCTGCAGGCAGAGGGGTTTATGCTCTGTTGTTTCAGCAAAAGCAAAGGAAGAAACTCAACATGATAGACTGGAAATATTTGAAGACATGCTTGGGGGAGATTAGAAGCAGGATTGGCTCATATTTGGAGGAGGAAAAGGAGAGTATTGAATCACAGAGGCTACTTGGTTGGCCTTCCAAGTATTTGTGTGTGTGGGTGTGGGGGGGTGTTTGGGAGACCGACTGGGAACTGACTCAGCCAAACCAATTTTTTATTTTTTCTTTCCAGCTTTCCCTGTGTGGTGATATGATCAATTGCACCGTCAGGTTATTTTAGAGCCGGGCTGAAAAGATGAATCAGGTGATTGAACCATTTGCAAAGGTTTTGTTTTCTACCAAATTTTTGTCATAGGGGAAGGTTGTGTTGGTGTTTTTAAGCTTCCTTTATTGTGGTTTTCAGGATTAATTGAGAATTTTAATACTGAATGGTGTCTGGTGGATTGCTTTTTTCAAATCTCTTACAGACTTGGATTTATAAATTGATGGAGGCTCAATAGCAAGGCTTTAAGTTTATGAAATGGTGACCAAGATGATTTGAGCCATGAGCATTTCAAGGCAACACATACAGACTGCAGCATGAATGACATAATTTTCCTTATGATCCTAAACAGTCTTTTGAGACTTTAAATCTTATTTAAATAGAAATTGGAGGAGTCAAAAATATGGCCTATTTTTTGTCAGGTTTCATGAAGATCTAAGTTATTGATGAGGAGAGGATGATAAAATCTTGACTTGGGCAACACATCAGGTTTTGTTGAGCTTGAAATCAACACCAGTTACAACCAACTTTATCCTGAGTTCAACCTGACTTGTAAGGTACTTCAGACCTACATACCCCAAGTTACCAACAGGTTATTCAAGAAAGTTAAGTGAAAGCACTTGCATGCAAGTGCCAGGGAAACAGCCCTGGTGTGTGGTGTGTTATTAAGAATGTTGGAAGAGGAGGCAGGTTTTAAGTAGCTGGAGATGGTAGTTGGATGTTCTTGTGGCATTGGTGGGATGTGTGACATGGTGTAAAGGTTGTTTTGTGGCATTGGTAGATAATTAGGTTGGGAACTGGATGAATTTGCCTGATCTGATAAATTATGAGATCCTAAATTCATTGGGGCATCTGCCATCTGTCTTTGTTTTCCTTTCAAATTTTTAGGAATTGGGTCTTTATTGTCGATGGATATGGGTGGTGGTTTGTTTGCTGCTTGAGCTGTTCTTGTTTCTCCAAGCCATACTTTCTGCCCAATACAAATGGCTTCTTCAAACATCATTTCTGATATGGCTGGGACTTTTATATCAGCAAGTTTGCGGTGATAGAAGGAGGAGTGATGTGACAAGGCATTGACTATGTAGCTATTATTGATGGAGTGAAGAATTTGATAAACAACTGAGCTACCTTCTTGGCGTGGACCTGTTTCAATATTGGTTTGGATTTGTCGACATCTCCCATCTATGCAGTTGTGCTGAACATTAATTCCAGTGGTGATTTTCTGATAGGTAATTTGGAAGGGTTTCATGAGTAAGATATCTGCTATGGTTTTGGATTAAAATTTTGACTTACTGTTGCTGGAATTATTTGAGTTTTGTTTGTTTTGGTAATGATGTTCATCTTATAAACTGGATGATTGCCAACTACTGTACAATAATTGACCTCAATAGATGGAATGTATGGGTAGCACTTCCCATAGTGAGTCGATACAGCTGATGGATCCATCTGGCAATGATTCATTGCTTTCCTGGTTTTTAAAGGTGGATGGGTTATGTCAGAATTCTCATGGGAATTGAAGCTGATAGAAGAAATATATTACCCATATGAAAGACCCTTGCTGAATAATATCATTTTCTTTGATGGAGGCAGCTCCTATTTGTCTGATTTGATATTTTGGGAACTTCAATTGGAGCACTTGGGGGACAGTCTTCTTGTTTTCCATGGTGACTTTGGGGTCATGTAATGTGGGAACTGACTTATTATCATGAACACTTCGTGCATGAAATCCTATTGCTTTTTGGATTCTCTCATTATTTAGAAACAAATCTTGGACAAGAGGTGATTCTTGGACGTATTTCTGTTGGGATTAATCAAAATAGTAAGTGCCTTATAGCAACAACCTCATTATCTTGTAATTGCTGAATGTGATGGCTATGTCCCAACCTGGCCCCAGCCGATTTGAGTGAATAGAAGCATTTCTCAATATGCCATTATACGCTTCAAATTTTTCTGTGGCAAATAAACTGGGTGAGCCAAAAGCCCTGATAGATTCTTGGAGGTGAAGGAGCATATGAATCTTAGCTTTGTTTACCCATCTGGCATTCATTTTACACATGTGGTATAGAAGGGTCCAAGTCCCATGTTTCAAATCTTCCAGATATTCTTCCATGTGTGGTATCCTGGTTTGGAATATCAAGCTTCCAACATAGCAAAGGGATGTCTAGGGCCTATTCCCGGGTGCTGGGTTGGGGGTTGGCAGCCATCCTGAATCCCGAGACCTGAAACACCCGGGAATTTCCCAAATACCCGGGTGTCTGTTGCTTTGTGCAGGAAGGACGAGTAGATACCAGATATCCACACTAAAAACCCCCAAAACTCGATCATATAATTGATATGAACCAGAAGAAAGCTCCGGAACCCCCAACAACCACATCGGAACACCCTGAATCCACCGAAATCATTGATCTGGAAAACGACGACTTGAATTCCTCCAAAGGCGGTAGCAAGCGAAGTTGGGTCTGGAATCACCTGAATGATTCTGGTGAACCCGACTTCGTCATCTTTCAAGTTGTTACCAAAATGGGAAACAAATGCGGGAAGAAATTGAAGAAGGACAAGAGTAGCAGTACCAAGAACCTGCACAATCATCTGCTTCAAGTCCATCTCCTTGCTGACCCGAAACTTACCAAAAAAACCAAAACAAATCACTACGATATCTCAAAGTGGACCCAAAGAGGAGAAATGAACCCCAAAGTAAGCGCCTCAATCATAATTCATCTGCCTACTTGTGACTGATTGATTGATGAGTAATTCAAATTACAGCCTGCACTCAATAGCGATAACTTGAAGACAGCACTGATCTACCTGCTGGCCGATTGTGACCTTCCTTTCGCTTTTGTTGAAAGGAAGTCCTTCCGATATCTTTTTCGATTGCTGAACGAATCCGCCATGCCGCTCATAAATAGCATCAACCAGTCCACCATTTCAACTCACACTTCACGTGTTTTTATTCAGTCTGAAGAAACCATCAAGAACAAAATTCTGAAGAAGCAAAATATGCTATTGTTCACCCAAGACGCCTGGACAGCTCCCAATTCCACGGCTTTCATGGGGATGACAGTACATTACATTGATTCCAACTTCACTATGCATGACTTGACTATTTCTGTTCCTCACATTCAAGGTATTTTTTTCTCATAATATTATATTCACAATGTCTGGCAAATCTGACCTCTCTACCTTGGATTTTATAGGAATGCACACGGGCAAGAATTTTGCGGAGTTGTTCCACGAAACACTCAAGAAGTTTGATATTGTTGATCAACTCCACACAATCACGGCTGACAATGCTTCAGTGAACACAAAGATGGCCACTGAGCTTTGCCACCGAGTGCCCAGCTTCAATACCAAACTCAATCTGCTTGGCTGCGTGGCGCATGTAATCAACCTCGCCGCCAAGGTTGGCATTTCAACACTTGGTCCGATTGATCAGGAAAGCTATGGTCAACACCCCTCGATAGATGAGATGGACAGCAATGGAATTCCAAACCCAATGGATATAGGCTTTGTCACATCAGCAGCTGATGGAGCAGATATCAACACCAAGACAATCGTTGCACGGATACACGGCTTATCAACTTGGGTGCACTATTCACCCCAACACCGCGAGAGATTTGCATTGGCAGTTGACTTTTGTCAACCTGGCCTTCATCGGAAAGGAATCCGATGTCTGGAGCTTGACGTTTCAACGAGGTGGAATTCCAGCTTTTCAATGTTTCAACACGCGATATTACTCCAGGAGACGTGTGCTCATTTCTGCCAACAGTCGTCGGAGACAAAGAAGTACTCATTATCACCTGCCAAGTGGACCCATGCAGCAAATGTAATGAAGTTACTTGAGCCTCTTAGTGAGGCAACCGAGATACTTTGTGGCTCAAAATATCCAACGATCAACGCTGTCCTCATTGTCTACATAGTCTTGATTCAACATTTACACTCAGTCCAACATGGTCTCTATGACCAAGCTCAACTTATTGAACCTGCTAGAAATGTGATTGACAAAATCAATACTTACCTCTGAGATGCTATCAAGAAACCAGTCTACATCTGTGCAATGATTCTGGACCCTAAGTTCAAAACAATGTTCTGAACAAACAATTCTGCCTACATTGATGAGCACTACGAGATGTCGGTCAACGACATCATCAAGATATTTGAATCAGAATGCAAAATGTTCTTGTCTTTGCATTCATCTGGCAACGAACAACCTTCCAAATTGGCAGCCACAGAGCCACAACCCAGCAGTTACTTTGCCTCAATGCTATATCAACCACCGCCTAATGTCCATGGGGTGCCGGCTGAAGTCTCACAATACCTCAAGGAGGAAATTGAGCCCGAGGGTGTCAACATCTTGCTTTACTGGGAAAACCGACGCAAGACATTCCCCCACCTGGCCAAAATGGCTCGCTGCTACCTTTTGAGCCCAGCAATGAGTGCTGTATCCAAGCGGGTCTTTTCCAATGGCTGTTGCATTGTATTGTGGCAACAAGCGGCTCTCCAGCCATCATCAATTGAGGAACTCCTTTGCTTAAAGGACTGGTTCCAGGCATTCAATGGTCCATTTTGATTGTTTTTTTGAAAAAAATTATTTATCAAGTTATAACTTCCTCAACCGAAGCAAGAAAAAATCGAGAAAATAACAACCATATAAAAAAAAGTAAAACCACAGAGAAAAAAAAAAGGCCATGCGTTTTACTTCTCTTTCTTTAGCTCTATCTTGTACGTCTGACACCTGAAACTTGCAATACCAGCTTCATCTCCCCCCCTTCTCTTGTTTCTCTAAAACACCCGGGTGTTCGGGTGTTGCTACAACTCCATCTCGAAGATCCAACACCCGGGTCTGGTACCCGGGAAAAACACCCGATACCCGGGTTCGGGAATAGGCCCTAACGGGAAGTCCTCCAATATACATACACCAGGGGGGCAGTCCGACGTGGAAATCCCGGGCTGTTTCCCGAGGATTTCATGGGATGCGCTCCGCGACTGCCGGACCGAAATTTTCTGGTCCACAGAAAACCGACGCCTTCACGAGATGGGTCCTCCAACCCTGACGTGGATGACTCGTGAAAGATCACGCATCCACCTCGTGAAGGTGAGGAATCCATCAGAGTCCCGCGGACTCCTCGGGAGTCGTCACGAGAAAGTTGCGGGATGGGTGGCCTGCACATCACATGCCCATGAGCTGCACGCACATCTGACGCCAAAATGACGTGACTGGGGCTCCACCACAAAAATTCCGTCGCCTTCACCCACCAGGCAGGTATCAGGCGTAAATAAATTGTAGCTCAGATCACCGGTGGCTCAGATTGAATGAAAGGTTTTAAATATTTATGCATTGGTTCATTGGTTCTCATGGAGGACAATCTTTTAACTTATAAATGGACGTTATCAATAACATTTAAATACATTTCAGCTTGTGTTGGGTAATTGTTGAGATTTTCGAAGCGAGATTGCTTCTTCGACTTCATGTTCTCCTGGAAGAACAACCTCCAATTCACATATGTCTTTACCCGTGTGGAAGCCGTTAAAGACCTCTGCGTCGTCATCAAGTAGAAGCTGGGCATATCTGGATTTGGGGGAATGAGTAACAGTGTTAACAGGATGATTGCCCCTGAAAGTGATAACTCACGCCAGTTCATAATCAGCTGACTTCAAGCGGAGCTTTTCTAGGTTTTGGTCGATAACTTTCCAGTGTGAACTACTGTCCCCCCAATTTTTTTTTTTTTTGGCGGTGTACAAGCATCTGGAGCCGTAGGTAGGCAAACCTCACTCTGGTTGCTGTTCGTATTTCTGGAGCAATGGCTGCTGGTGCCATCAATTGATACCGAGGCGACATACTTCTCAAAACCTGTAACAATTCATTCAATACCGGCATCATTTGTAATAATGTGAAATCCTTACTTACAGTAGTGATCAAAGTATCCAGTCGCATTACTGGAATTGTTGTGTTATCGGGGTGACAGCCAGAAAGAATCTAGTGAATCGGTATTTTATAAGTCGTTACGGAAGCTACATATGTAGGAATGTGTTTGACCAAGTACTCACCAGCTTCGTTAAGTTTCTCTTTTCGTACTTCAGCAAATCTCGGATTATCTTTTGGACGGCTGTGATAGCAGCAGGTTCGTTATCAACATAACCGGCAGGCAAGGAAGCTTTCTTCCAGTCGGCTTCTCTCTCATCTAAGTTCTGCTTCATCAGAACAACAGGTGACAGGGGAATATGAGCCATATCCCCCTGCGTTTGAGTACGACCATACGCCTGCAAATCACTCCTCAGCAAAATTTCTCGCAGCTTTGTGCGGATCAAGTTCTACATCGAAAAAAAAAAAAAAATAATGCGATGCTTGATTGAGCATTTTACAGACGCCAGTCAAGCGACTCACTCGGGCATTGGAGGCTTGGCTTGGCTGTATTACTGCTGCTGTTGTCTGTGTTGCGCTTGGCACAGGGTCAGTAAGATGATGGTGGTGGAAAAGATCATACACCATCATGTGTAAAACAACGCTTTGCTCCTGTATTGAACACTGCAAAAAACCCTGGTCGTCACGGCTTGGGAAAAATAGCTTAGCAATACAAAAATTATATGGTTCTTACATTATTGACCATAGATAGTGCATGTGCTGCCGACGCTTCAGTTGTACCTAACTCCTTTCGAAGGCGGGAAATGATGCCTGTAATCTGGGCATTACTTCCAACTGTAATGTCGTTCACATTCTGTACCGATTGGGGGCTTGGAGATGCGTCCGTCTGAGACTTTCCGTTCTCCATGATGCTTGTATCATGTTCGTTATTTAGTTCGTTGTGATTCAAATTGCCATCGTCTTCGCTGTCGGAAGTACGTGCTTCAATTGGGCTTGTTTCAAGTGACGAGCCTTGATCACGATTCCGCTGCGGATATGGGGTCACAGAGGTTGCACGAGTGTATTTGACAGTCCTCGCAACCAATTCATCTGTGCAAGGGTCAGTACAATCAGATACTGATGCATGCTGTAAACGACTTACTTCCGGCTTTTCTTCGTGCAAAACGTGGATGGGATCGAGTCGCTGGCCCAAGACTGACCGGAGTAACTGAATCATCCATGGCTGCTTTGACTCTTGCTTCAGAACTTGCAACGGTCGAAATTTTTGTGTGCAAGTGTTTAAAAAATATTGGAGGACACACAAATTGATCCCCATCCTCCACTTTTCTCACACCGGGGCCACCAAAATTTCAAATTCTCATCTGTCTCATCCGGCCGTTTTGGGGGGTCTGTCCAAAAAGATCTGCCCAATTGCTCCTTTGCCTTTTTGAGTTCACGCTGCTCCCGTCTCTCCGATCGGGCTGCCCTGTGGATGAAACATAATTTTTTGTTGGGTCTCCCTCAATCTCACTTATTGATGATATTTGTGATACCAAATGAGTGGTGAGTTTGTTCAAACATATTTTAAAATAAAGTACTTCTTATCTCTAATCTGTTATTTGATTCTCTAGCTCTACATAGATTCTTCAAAGAATTTAGCTGTGAAGATGGGGCTCCCAGATTCCAATGTTGGTACTGTGGTGGTCATTTGATGGAGCTTCATAGCACTTCAAAGCATTTATCTTCAGTTGGCCATCGCAATAAAGTGGCAAAGTATGAAGAAAAGTGGGGAAAGAATGCTTCAGGAACTCTTGTTGCTGATCCTCCATCCCTGGGTTTATCTCAACAACACACTTCCAGTAATATATATGTAGTTGAAAATCATGCCCCTTCAAATCCTGAGTATGCTATGATGGATACTGACACTGTCTCAGGCGATTATCAAGAATATATTCCCTCTTTCATTCCTCCTGGAACAGATGTAGGTTTTCATAATCAATTGGATGATGTCAATATTGCAGCAGCTCCTTTGGATTGGGAGGATTTTCTTTACCAAAGGCTACATGTAGATCCAGTATTAGATGGGAATATTGGTAACAATAAGTTGTCCCTTGGTCATACTAAACACTCAAGCCTTTGGTGGCATCCCTTTTACAATGAAGAGGTATGTCTGCCACTACTTGAATAATTCATCTCAGTGTTTCTCATTGGTTAAGTATTGATTGTTTAATCATTTTGTTTTAGGATTTCATGGCTTGTCTCATGTTAGGCTACTTACATAACTTTATGTCTCGAACTACTTACCTCCAGATGAGAGTCATAATGGATTGGAGGAACATCCACCTTCCTCATTGGGACACTGTTCAGAGGACAAGAGAGCGCATAAAAAATTTGGTGGACTTCAAGATTTATGAATCTATCAGTGTGTGGGGGAACAAGTTGTTCAATATCAGCTTGAAAACTATCCTTGCCAATGTCAGTTAATTGGCTCATTTTTCCAGTGTTAATTGCATCTTATTTAATTTTTGGCTTGATTTATGGTAGGAATTGGCAAACCCCTATGTCACAAATCACTTGGAGTTTTATCCTCATGATTCTCAAGGAACAATAGTAAACAGTCTTAAGTACAGCTTCAAGTGGAGAGAAGATATACCATGAGAATATAGAGTTCAGATGGTTGCCATTAATTCAAAGCATTTCTATATATATGAGCCAACACAATTGTTCAGCGGTGAAGTGGTAGTGCCTATCTTTTTCTACAAGTCCAATAATGTCATTTATGCTAAATGCATTTATCCTGAATTCTTGGATAAGCCTGATTCCAATGGCATATATGTGACAATTCCCTCAAAATTGAATTTCTCAACCCTCATGACTATAAATGTTGAAATGTAACCCCTTCACTCTCCGCTTGCTGCTGCCGCCGCAGCTCTCTTGAGATTGATCTCAACCGCTTAGGGCTACTTTGATGAGAATCTAGCAGACAAAAGCTGGTGCTGAGCATCTGCCTCTCCTCACTGATCAATCCGACCAGAAAACATCAAAACCTTCAATACTCTCGTCGATCGATCCTCAGCTATAGCTCTCAGACTCGTAATGTATGACCTCTCAACTGGGACCTTCTCAATCAAACACTGATCCTCCTTCCTTCTCACATCAAGATATCGAGCTCACCAATAAAAGAAAAACCCAAACCGCTTCTAATCCTCCTCAATCAAATTCAATCCTCTCCTCACTGTTTGTTCTAAGTTTCTTCTTTCTTTGTGTTTGATGCCGAATTGATTTTTTTCTTGTGTCGTGTTCTCCTTTTCAGATCTCTTCTTTCTCTGCTATCTTCAGTTTATCATGTCTTCCTATCTATCTATCATCTTTGGCGCAGTGGTATGCTTTCTCTTATTCATTTTTTTTAACTCATGATATTGTTTTTTGTCTCATCCTTGCTCATTGTCTTCTCCTTCAGTTTGGTTTTATTTTCAGCAATCAATTGAAATCCGAATACGATTAACAGTCGAAGCCACCAACTGCGACTCGAAAACCTCGAAATCTAGACCAAACACTCTCGACGTACAGTCATGGACGCCATAAACCCAACCATTTTGAAGACAACGATAGAGGCCATTCCGGTATTAACTGAAGAGAATTTCTCAAGCTGGAAAACTCGAATCACCGCACTTTTCAAACTAGGTGGCTTAAAGGATCAAATCCTTGACGGGGAACCTGCCCTGGATGATAGCGACAACACCATACTTTGTGCAATCATATTGGCAAAGCTCTCGGCTGTTACTCACAGCAACGTGGTTACTTCCGCCAACGAGGACGATGCAATTGCCTTATGGAAAGCCATCCTCAAAAGATTCATGTCCACCGAACCGTCAAATCGTGCGCGCATTTATAATCAATTCGCAAGCATCTCTTTCGATTCCAGCAATATCGAGAAATTTATAACTGAAGTGAGGAGCACACTAGTAAAAATGGAGGATGTTGGAATAAAAATGGAAGAAGATATCGTCACCTACGACCTTTTAAGAAGACTTCCCTCTAGCCTCGATAACATCAAACAAGCCATTACTCACTCCAAGGACGCCGCCGACATCAAGCCGGATGTTCTTCTTGATCATCTCGAAATACATTTGAATGAACTGAAGGTGTCTGGAGCCAACAAATTAGAAGCGGTCACTATGTTCACCAAGGAAGACACTCGATGCATTCCTGGACGACACAATCCTTACTCCGAATCACATCCAAAGGAAAGATGCTGGTTTGAAAATCCCCATCTTCGTCCAAAATTCCATAATCGTGGAGGAAGCTCAGGCGAAAAGAATGGAAATAAAAGTGTTAGCAGCTATTCCACTTTCTCATTCAATCACCCTTCCGTCTTCATCATAGACTCTGGATCAACCTCTCACATGGTTTCCGATCGAAATTTATTTGTGTCTCTAGACAAAACCGAAAGAGGAATGATTAACACCAGCTGCGGAGTAAACACCCTCAAGATCGAAGGAAAAGGGACCATCTCTCTCCTCTTCTCTGAAAAACCTGTTCTGCTTCATGATGTGCTTCTTGTTCCCAACATAACCGTCAACTTGTTATCTCTTCATCGATTACTGCTTGACAAATGCAAAGTAAACTTCGATATCAACCAATTCACCATTACAAAAGACAATGAGCCTTTTCTTTCGGGTAATTATCACAATAACCTACCAGTCGTCAATCTTACTCCTGCTTCCCATCGTTCTCACCTGAGCTTAGCCGAACAACTTCACAAGTCTCTTGGGCATGTAAGCTACAGCAGAATCAGAAATAAACTGGGTATTCCAATAAAACCATCTGAGATTTGTCGATCGTGCGCTGTATCCAAAGTCACTCGAGCCTCATACAAACATCGAACATCTCGTGCTTCTAGACCTTTTGAAGAACTACATCTCGATCTCATTGGACCCATCACACCCATGTCGCACAAGAAACATCGATTTATTCTCACCATTGTTGATGGTAATACCAGGTTCTGCTCGGCAATACCATTGACAAGCAAATCCGATGTCTTTGTCAATCTTACTCGTGTTATTGACTTGGAAGCTAAGAGATTCGGATACTATCCCTCAATCCTTCATTCAGATCGTGGTACCGAATTTGTGAATTCCGAGATTGAATCATATTGCAAGACCAACATAATTCGTCAAACCTTTTCTGACGCATACACACCTCAGCAGAATGGTTTAGCCGAAAGATTCAATCGGACAATACTTGAATCTCTTAGAACTATTCTTTTAGATTCCGGCTTTGCAAGACATCTTTGGAATGAAGTACTGAATGCTTCTATTCTCACCTTAAATCAAGTCCCCACTCATCGAAGGAAGAAATCTCCCTATGAACTCTTTAAAGGATGTTCCATTCCCCTTGAATATTTTCGTCCAATAGGAAATCCTGTTGCCTTCTATTCAGACTCAAGAAAGCTTAAACTAGATCCTAGAGGCGAAATGGGAAGGCTCATAGGCTTTGATGCTGAGCTGAAATCCTACAAGGTATACTCCGATGATGGCCGTTTTATCAACACCAAAAATCTCATTTTTCTGGACTTCGACTCTCCCAGAGCTTATGATAACTCTGACGACTTGCCTAGAATCAAAGATCACTCGTTACCGCCACCAGATATGAAATCAAGCGAAACAAGAGAAGAGTTCTATGTCAAGGAAGAAGAAGAATTGGATGAAAATGAAGACATATCCCATGAAGAACGATTCGAATCTGCTGAGGAAGACTCTCTTGTCGAAGAGGATGAGATAGCCAACACTCTTGTTCCTCAAGATAGTGAACCTGTAGGAAGAATCTTGAGAGATCGAACTCTACAAGTCAGGCCAGTGAAGTATTCTTGTCACGCCATAGATCCTCGTTCCTTTAAGATGGCTGTGAAGGGAAATAACTCGGAGCGTTGGATGAATGCCATTGACAATGAACTCGATAACATAGAGCAGCACCAAGTTTGGATTGACCAATTCGAACCTCCACCCAAGCATCTTAACACCACTTGGGTGTTTAAGACTAAACCTGCCACATCGTCATCCCCGGAGAAAGCCAAGGCTCGCTTGTGCATTCAAGGTTTCCTTCAAACACATGGCGAGGACTTTTTTGAGACATTCGCACCGACTGGGAAATTTCCAACACTCCTGGCGTTACTAGTCCTGGCGATAGACCTCAAACTTCCAATAAAGC
>SMGU01008164.1:0-17792 GCA_004348175.1 Puccinia novopanici
CACCTTTGAGTACAAGAATCCGCTCGGAGGCACATGGGTTGCCGTTCCCTTCAATGATACCGCCAAATGCCAAGCTGATTCCCCACCCTTGAATCAACCATGGGATTACGCTAATCGTCGTATTCTTGGCGTCAATCTGGGAGGCTGGCTTGTCCTCGAACCTTTTATCACCCCATATATGTTTGAGCCATTCAGCAGTTCTGATTCCAACGGTCAGACTCCTACGGTCGTTGATGAATGGACGCTTTCCGTTGCGCTTGGCGATAAACTCGCGTCAACCCTCGAGGAACATTATCGCACATTTATCACCGAAGAGGATTTCATGCTGATTGCAGCTGCCGGTCTGAATTGGATCCGTCTTCCTGTTGGCTGGTGGATGATCGAAACTTGGGATGGAGAACCTTTCTTGGCAGGAGTATCCTTCAAATACTTCCTCAAGGCACTCCAATGGGCGCGCAAATACGGCTTACGGGTCAACCTAGATCTTCATGCTGTACCAGGCAGTCAGAACGGCTATAATCACTCCGGAAAATTGGGATCCATCAACTTTCTTGTTGGCCTCATGGTGTTGCCAACGCTCAAAGGACTTTAAATTACATTCGCACGCTTACCCAGTTTATATCTCAGCCTCAGTATGTCAACGTTGTGCCCATGTTCTCAGTCTTAAACGAAGCCCTTACTCAGAAAATTGGGTAACCGAGATGAGGTCTTTGTAAGCATTTTCTTTCTTTCTTTCTTTCTCGCTCTTCCCCTTTCTTGCGGCTTCCTTTGGTTGTGAAGACATCTTTCTTACCAACACGTACATCTTTTCTTAGTTATCTGCAAGTATATCAAATGATGCGCGGAATTACAGGATACGGATTGGGCAAAGGACCCATGATGGTCATTCACGATGGATTTCAAGGGACTGGAGCTGGTCACACCGGATGGGGCGGTTACTTGAAGGGGCGGATCGCATCGGACTTGATACTCATACGTATTTCGCTTTTGACAAACAAAGCAACGATTCCTTGGGCTACAACTCGTTCAAGCCTTGCACGTACTGGGCTAAATCCTTCAACCAAACCAACACCGATTTCGGCTTCAATTTCGCCGGAGAGTATTCCCTGGCGGTCAACGATTGCGGGCTCTGGTTGAATAACATTGGGGTTGGTAGCCGCTACGATGGTACGTATCCCAACACCAGTGCCCCGACACCAAAAATTTTCCGAGAGTTGGCTCGTGTGATCCCTGGAATGACTACCGAAAATGGAGCCCCGATATGAAGAAAAGCATCGCCGACCTGGCTGCCACGTCACAAGACGCTATGCAGAACTCGTTTTTCTGGACCTGGAAGATTTCACGTTCCATTCGCACCCCTGATGTCAAGCCTAACCCGATGTGGGATTACCAACTTGGCTTGCAGCAAGGCTGGATCAGGTCCGATGCCAGAGGGAGTGTAGGAGCTTGTCGGGTGGTCGCCGCGCAGCAAGGAGAAACTGCCCCCGTCCAACCATGGGCTGGCAAATTTTCTGATTGGCAGACTGGCGCCGTCTCCGACTCCCCGCGAACCATCGATCCCGCTCAGATGGCCTTATACGGCCAATGGCCACCGAAAGATATATTCGTACAGCCAGGACAAGGCGCAGTCTATCCCGACGTCAACAATCTACCACAATATGCTCCCACGGGCACGCCAGTTACATTGAAACCGGAACCTCCTCGCGATTCTCCCATCACCGCTTCTATCGGACCTGGTACCGGTTGGGCTAACGATGCCGACCGCGCTGGGTGGTATGTTCCCATCAAGGACTGTAAATACCCTGACCCTTGGGCAGCCGGTGGATTGCCAGCGCCGACGACCCCGTTCTGTGGAGGAAGCGCTCAGCAACCTGTCAAGACACCACCTCCCAGATTACGATAACCGTACTTCCATCCTCATGAGTGTCTTGCCTTTCTGTTTTTGTTTAGGTTTCGTTGAGCTACTAGTCTCACCTCTGCTTCTTCACAACCTCTGTTTCTTTATCAAGTGTGGCCAATTTTGCCCGCCAATCTTGCCCGATGGACTAGACGATTTCATACGCCCGTGCAATACTGCACTTACCTGGGCTATGCCCATTTATAATGCTGAACTAAATCTTGAACTAATTACCATAAACCAAAGACGTACAATTTTTACCCACCATTTCCCATATATCTGCTTCACTCACTACTCTCTATCCCTTCTATCTGTAAGCTGAAATGTTTAACTTGCCATCCACCTGTCTTTCCCACACATGCATACTTGTCCAATTTTGGGTCTCTGCTTCTATCTCTTTCTTTGCATTCCTTGTCTGTCGCAACACTTTCCGGCCTTTTTTCCCTCCCTCTCTCACCGCCACCGATGTAGATTACACTCACATATGTGACGATTTGTCCGTCTATTCTAAAATTCGATTAATTATTCATAGACAACGTTTGGCGTGGTTAGTTCTGTTGAGATGTTAAGGCCAAGCCAGCAGGGTCTTTTAATGGTGTGTTTTCCTCACCCCAGTGCCGAGATCAAGTGAGTCAAAGGGACGCAAGCCAACCAGTCGTTGTTTTCGGAATAAGTCCCGCTTCGGCGCTTTTGCTTCCGTTACCCGCTGCGGCTCTTGCAATTACTCAAGCCCTCCCCTTTCCATCCATTGTCAAGAATCAAAGAGAGTTTCGAGCTAGATTTTCGGGACGACCATGCTAGGATCAGGGTATAGGTAGTTGTCTGCACATAGGTATGGGCAAGCTTTGTGCTCAATTTTGTAACAGGTTTCGGAAGAACTTTTTTTTTTTTTGGATAATTTGGTTGGAAAAGGTTGTAAATTAAATCCCTTGAAGTTGAGGGGACAAAAGTACCGCAAGACAAGAGACTTGTTAGTGAAATAAACAATTACGCGTCGCGCCTCGCCCTATAACAAAGAAAGAGGAGGAGAGGGGAATAAGGAATTGGGAGCCGCTTTGATGCCGTGATGACTGTTTTATGATGGTGGGCGGACTGGTGGCGGGTATGGTGAGCAACTGGAATGAGCTACAAGGCCTTGTGGCATGCAGGAAGTACTCGGAAGGGGCTTCCATCGTTATATATCCAAGAATGAGAGGAGTAGATAGTGGACCCAACTTCAACAATGCTAGTTATTTGCCGGCATGGTTGATTACTCCTATCAAGCTTTAGCTGATTGATTTTGTCACCACAGACCCTTTTTCTTCCGAAACTCGCTTGCTGGATAATAATATTGGGGCTGAAGTCAACTGTGAAGGTTTTACAATCTTATTGGACCTCTCATCATCTGAGGAGCTTGATGGGGTCAACCTTTTCTTTTTCTTTTTCTTTTTTTTGGATCTAGCCTTCTTCTTATTGGGATCTGTTGATACTGCTTCTTCAGTTGGTGGTGAGACTCCATTGGCAACCTCCCCAGTTGCATACATCCTTATAAAGACTCAATTGACTAGTTCAAATATCAGGAAAGGTTTGTCTTTCAGTTTGCCAAATTTCCTCCTTGGATGTGCTTGTATCAATTCCTCCCAGGTTTATTGGTCAGCAGTAATAGTGCATTCCTCACTGTCCCAGCCAAAACCAAATTTCTCACATAAGAATTTGTAGTCAGCATATTGGGATCAAAGTGAATTTTTCTGATTCTTAATCTACTTGTGGTTGAGATTGAGGGTGAAGTATTCACTCAAAGCATTCATCACAATTTTCCACACTTCTTTTTTCAAATTCCCATTTTCAGTAGCACAATCTCATGTGGATGTCTTGTGAGCAATTAATTTGAGGAGCTTTGTCTTCTCCAAATTTGACCAGAGTGGGGAGATTTGCCATCTGTGTCTGTCTGAGGAACTGTTTGGGGTTTGGTTTTCTTGAGAGTGGTGTCTGGCAATGGGTTTGTCACAATATTGTGGATGATGGAGGCTTATGGGTTGTTGTTGCTGGTGGTGGTTTCTTTGGGGAGCTTGGTTGCTTTCAACTGGGGTCTTGTGGTAGGATTGCTTGGTTTTAGGAGGGATGGCCAGATTTGGGAATAGAGGTAGATTGAGAGGTGGAGGTAGAATTTCTGGATCATCATAATTCACATTTTTAGATTCTGTGGAGTTCCTAAGGTGATGACCCATCATGTTGTTGTATATTCTTGAATATGAAGGATCTTGTGATTTGTGTCCCATAGTGTGACCACACAACAGCTTTTGAAAACAGGGGGAGGCTTTTTCCAAAAACCAGTCAAAAATGATCAACATGATTTCTTGGGTTTTGGAAACAATATACATGCATGGTACAAATTTTTGGTCAAAATCCATTTGGGAAAATAAAATCTGGAAAATCCAAACTTGTGGGCACTGTGGCACACACCCTTAATAAATAAAGGGGTTACAAATACATTTAAAAATTGGTTGGAAAAAAAAAAATCAAAAAAGCTGTTTATAATTGTTGCCTAAGTATTATGATGGTGTGCACTGTCAAATTACTAACTGCAGTAAAAAAAGGCATGAAAATAAAAGAAGGGAGAAACTTTTGAGGATTTATTCTTCCAAATTTTTTGATATGACACTGCAAGAAAAACTTACTCAACTGCCTGCAGTTGAGTGAGTTTTTTTTGCAGTGTGATCTGATCCATATGACCTACATCTGGGATATCATTCAAGTCAACTTTGCTTTTTATGGATGTACCTGCGGGCAACAGCAGAATATGAGAAAGCAAAAGCTCCATTGAAGAAGGATTTTATGCCAGGCACAACATCTTGAAAGCTACCAGTCATTTTGAAAACCCCGGGTCTCTCATTGCGCATCCAATGTCCCAAATATGTCCAGAGAATAGGCAAGGCAGACCGTTCCCAAGCTTCATTGGGACTTTTCGCCAACCGACTCTGGAGCAACTTGCTGGGATTAGTGGATAAGATGGAAAACAATTCTTTTGCTGACTTGAGTTCTGTCTCAAGGTCCCTGCTTGCCATAGAGTCTCTTGGGACAATTGAGCAGATCATCTCAACGTAGAACAAGTACAAGGAGAAGGTGACCTCCAATATCACTGACATTTTGTCATTGGCAGTGGGTGGAAGAGGGATATCTTTCTCAAAATCAAACAAAGTGATCATGCACCATCGATGATACCAGAGTTCCATATCTTCCTTGAACTCAAGCAGTTTGCCTATTACAATTTTCTGCCGCATTTGAGTTGCCTCACTTGTTGTTGGCTGGGGTTGAATGAAGCCATTCCAACCAAGATAGCTCATATATGTCATTAGAAATTTTTCCTCTGGGATGATCAATAACTTTCCTGGGAGTTGTTCAATTTGATTTTGGAATATTCTTCTCCCAACATTTTGGAAAGGCTCTTGAGGATTGTCATCCTCAAACAGTGTCATGTCAAATTCCAATCGGCCATGATGAGTGGTAAGTTTCTTGATCTTAGAAGGAAAAGGAAGAGATGTTTCAAGACGAGAATAAAGCTCAGTATCTGAGGGCAGAGAAATCAAGTCAGCCATCTGGGAGAGGCTGGAAGAATTTTTAGTCCAGATCTTCTTTGTGCATTGAGGTTGTTTTTTAAGATTTTTGGTGGAAGGCTTGAGCTTTGGAATTCTCTGATGGGTTCTTTTCTTAGATTGAGGAGTTTTAGCCTTGAAGGAGGGCTGTTGCAAATTGTCGGGTATGTTAAGAATATGTGAAAAGCCACTGGCTAAGTTTGTATCGCTAACATGATGCATAAACTGGAGGGTGGAAGAAGGCAACAGGGAGATGGGGTTCTCAAAAGAGTCATGGCTTTTGGGGCCATTGGTCAACTGGTTGGTGATTGTTTGATGATCACAGGTATTAGGCTTGTTTCCAAACAGTCTTGTGGGCCTGGTGTTTTGGGAGTGTGCAGTTTGTATTTCTTGACCATCTTGGGCTTGCGGATGCAGAGGATGAAGATGAGAGCTCATCAGCTTGGCTGAAGAATGGCCAGTAGGGTAATTATGACCATTGTCCCTGAAAGTGTGATGTTCTTCCTGTGCAGTGGATGACTCTGCGGGAAGATTATAGGGGTTGTCGAGTGTAATAGCATCTTGGTGCCAATTGGAGGAAGGTGGATGAGGATTGTTGGAGAAGGGAAAAAATTCTGGAGGGAGGCTGGCTGGGCTTGTATGGCTGCTATCTGGCGTGAACTGAGGGCCAACAGATGGCTGTTGAGCTCCTGCCCACAGAGGAGATAGGTCCTTAAGTGGGTCCTGGCTGTTGGAGCCCTGGGGCAGCAGGTGGGTGATTTCCTGAAGATCCCAGAGAATGGGCTCGTCTCTAACCAGGGCTTGGGTATTTGTGGCCAGCCCATGGTTGGTTTGGGAGTAAGCCTTGAGTACTTCGGGACCAGGAGAAGCTTGAGAATGAGGAGGAAGGGAGTGGGTGCTTGGTGGAATGACTGCGCTAGGAATATGGCAAATGCGGTAAGGATCATTGTCCCAGGAAGCTTGCTGGTCTTTCTGTGCCGATTGGACCATGGACGAGTCAGCTGGAAGACTGGGATTCTCTAGCATGGCCACCGTCGCATCTGGGTTGTACCACTCATCAATCCACTCCTCCGACGCCCAATGATCCAAAGTCGGAAGCTCCGGTTCCGTCGAGCCAACGCGGGAAATCATCAGAAGATATGCCAGGAGGCAAGCCCTCATCATATGCATTGTTTTCTGGAAAATTTCAAGTTCGCTCGTAAGAGGAGGGACGTTAAACTGGGTTGGCATTCTTAGGGGAGTTCACAAGTGGATTTTGGAGTTCCGATGAGTTCTAAATTTTTTCGGCACAAAAAATTCCCATTTAAAAGAACTAATATCAAATTTAGGCCCCGCTTGACCTTCCCCAAGTGTAATAGCGGGGTTCGTGTTACATCGGCTCAAGGGCACGCGCGTCATGAGAGTGTGCGTGTCAGCCTCAAAACTCGTCACTTTGTTGTCCCGGTCCTGGGTGACTGTTTGATGACTTGGAGTCACGATGCCGCCCTCTCGTGGTCATAAGGCGGCGCAAGGACTCGAACCTCATGGGCATGCGATCTTGTGTGACTAGGAAAGGGACAGTTGAGTGCAGTTGAAATGGGTCACTTCGCTCAGGCGGTGGGTAGCACGCAGAAAGATTCTTCCCTACTGGTTGATTACAGGCAAAGTCGAGACAAGCGCAGACAAAAGAAACGAACCCGAATGATATTCCTCGTTGAGTTGCATCACCACATAAAATAGAGATAAGGAAGATAGGACGGAGAAATTATCAGAATGGGGATAGAGAGTATATGGATCGATGGGTGGATGAGGAACCTAATCAAGTAGGATAATGTAGCAGTAAATCACAGTCTCCACACAACACGTAACAAAGAGGCCAAAATTATCAGAATTCAAAAGCAAGAAAAATAATAATCATTTTATTAGATCGATAACAGGACAGGATGGACGGCTATAAGAATATAGGAAGCAGGGAAAGCGGCTTTCGTTGAAAGCAGCAATTGCCCAAACAGCTCGAGGGGGGGGGGGGCGAAACGAGGGACGCTGGTTGAAAGGAAAAATCGGAAAGATTGTGCGCCTCACAGAGAGGCCGCCGACGGGCAAAAGTGAACTGGGATCATGAGCCCTCGATCGGGCTGAGGATCCCTGTATTGACGTCCCGTTCAAATTCTTTGTTCCCGTGAGGACACCTCGCACCTCAATTACCCGCCTTCCAGGAAAGGGTGGAGCCGAACAAAACATTAGCACCTGATTATGACAGTGACTCAAACAGAAAAGCATCATCGGCGGCTCGGCCTTCTGCTCAAGGAGGCAAAAGAAATCGACAGGAGTGAGGTTTGAACTCACGCTCACAAAGTGAAGCAGCTGGCGAGCCATCATCGGATGGATTCAAAACTGCCGCCTTAACCACTCGGCCATCCTGTCATGCATGGTAGTCAGAAAACGCTGTTTATGAACAGCAAAAACAACTGTGTCCCAGCGATTGTGAACTCAGCTTGGTTGAGTGAATGCCATGAGGGACTGGAGGTAGAGATTTTAATCTGAGGGATTGGAGGTAGAGATCTCGATCAGTGTATCGATCATAAGAAACGAAAGAGGCAAGGAGGGGATTGATAAAGAATTCTGGCGTGTAGAAAGACAGGAGACACGAGTTCGTCATTGCATTCCATCGAGGGACTTTGACTACCACGACAAGATGCTTGAGAAAAGAAAACAAAGGAAGGATTATGTATATAGGCTAGAACATTGCACTCCAAGCTCGAGGCCTCCTCACGGAGAGTCGACGAAAGCTGCACTGCACCCAAGTTCCAGTCTGGTCGGTCTGTGATGTCAAGACGGCGCAATGATTGAGTGGAGCTCTTCTTGACTGTCCGGAGACGAGTCTAGAAAGTCAGATACTGCGTGCTTTTGAAAGACATCAGGTTAACTCGACCGTGGTCGAGATAAGCGTTGTTCATGGAAGAAGAGCATCTCGCGGGCCGGCGAGACTCCGAATTTATTGAGATTTTGCCAAGTGCGCGAGCTGTGGGTTCTCCATGCTGGCTGCGGACTGCGCTGATGGCAGCTGTCCCCGGTCCGGGTATCGAGTGGCCATCGGTGGGGAATCGGGGAAAGGAGTGACTGGGATGACGTCACCAGTGTTCTCACGCAGATTGGAACTTAGCTGAAGTGTCCAACTGGAAAAGAGCAAGAAGAGCGCCAGAAATGAATCGATATCAATCGTCTATCCCGAACATTCGTAAGAATTATGGCCCGGGAAGGAGCAAGTCAGCTGTAACCAACACCTACCCATGGCGCGCGTATCTGCGGAGTTATTCGATCTCGCAGCCGACGGTTTACTTGGACCACCCACCTGCGAATTCCGGTTTAGAGGGGATCACATATCTGAACCTGAACCGGCCAGAAGCCAAGAATGCGATCTCGATGGAGCTCTTAGACCAGATGTTTAGCTGCTTGGGCAAAGTAAGATTCGATGGGACTCGGGTATTGATTTTGAGGTCATCCGTACCGGGCTCGTTTTGTGCCGGCGCGGATCTCAAGGAACGTCGACAAATGAGTAAGGTGGAAGTCTCAAAATTTTTGCACGACCTTCGCAACACGTTGCATGAGCTTGACACGCTTCCCATGCCCACAATCGCTGCCATTGACGGGCCCGCACTCGGAGGCGGTTTGGAGTTAGCGCTGGCATGTGATCTTCGCGTGGCGGGTAGGTCAACACATCATGTCAACATATAAATTCCCATTTTTTTATGTTGCTGTTGGCGACTGGGCTAGAAGTCATTTGACGTATTTGCCACACTGAATTCTGCTTAAAATTAGGACCTGGGGCAACGAAGCTTGGCTTGACAGAGACTAAGCTGGGAATAATTCCGGGGTAAGAGTTCTCCCTGCCAATTCCAAGTAAAAGGTGGCGCGACGTTTTGGACCTCAAGATCTTCGAGTCTCTGAAACCAAGTCATCATTGCGAATCTCACATGAAGGGCTGGCGGGACACAGAGGGCTGCTCGTTTGCTTGGAATATCAAAAACAAAGGATTTGGTATTTGGCGCCAAGATCTTGGATGCTAGGCAGGCTTTAGATATAGGTAAGAGCTTCTCCTTTCGCCCTTCCTGTCACTAGAAAGCTTATAGTCTTTTTTTTTCTCTCCCCTAGGGCTCGTGGATTATGTGTCTGATGCTGATATCTCAGCTTCAGACCACGCAAGCGAAGTCGCTCGGGGTATTCTTCCGAATGGTATGGATTTGTTTCTTTTTAGTCCGACATAATGTTGGTTTGCCAAATCTAGGCCATTCTTTACTTCCACTTCCCCTCTAGGTCCCGTTGCCATCAAAGCAGCAAAACTGGCCATCAATCGCAGTGCTGAGGTTGATCTGTGAGTCCAATAACTGCTCATGACTCGGCTTATATTTATGCAAGTACTCTAAAGCTTTGCAAACAACTTCATTTTTGGAATTCTTAGGCAAACTGGGCTTGATTTTGAGCGACAATGTTACAATACGGTTCTAGAAACGAAAGACAGAATGGAGGGATTGAAAGCGTTCAATGAGAAACGCCGGCCAAGATTCACAGGCGAATAGGATTATTGACATTGAATTGTATTATATAATTTAGATTCTTCCCGAATCTACCTTCCAAACAGCTTTTCTCGAGATGCATACATAGCAAAATGCACCTCTAATATGTACTAGCATTCCCCCGACAGACAAAGCTTGCAGTTTTGGCCGCTGGTTTTTTGCCAGAAACTTGGCTTTAGGCTCCTCTGGAGTCAAGCCACATTCATGTTCAACCAGGATGTACAGTGCCTAGACAAAAGTTTTTGTCAGGTGTTTTTCTTTTTTTTAAAAAAAAGTAAACAAACAATGATCACAAGCCTTTTTTTCACATGGTCCTTAGGGACTGATAAGTATGAATATGTGACATTTGAAACTACACAGCATCTTAAAAATAAAAATCCATAAGTTTTTGGCTATTTTATTACGTTCTTTAATAAGGCTGCGTTTGGCAGGCCATGATTGTCATAAACTTTCATAATGAATATGTTGGGGGATTTAGGGTTATGACAGTCATACCAAACCATGTTTGGCATGACCAGTCATAACATAAACTTAATGACTTCATATGCCGCTTGTTTATGCTCCCCAGCCAAAATAGATATTTTGGGTTGACCCAAAATAAACGGACATAAACATGGAATCAATTCCCTTACACACATATTTACAGCTCATAAGACCTTGAAAATAATCTCAATAATCTCATCACAGTTTAACATTCCCCCCAAAAGAACTTGACCACACCCTTCAGCTCAGCCTCCCCCTCCCACACCTCCTGCTCCTCCATCAGCACAGCCTACCCCTGCTGCCCAGCGCCCAGAAAATTATCCTGCTTCACAAACCCGTCCTTGTCCCACTTTACCGCCATTGTCCAACCTGTACATTCAAGGCCACAAGTCCCACCCAAATGCTCTGCCAAGTTCACAAACACTGTGGTATGGCCAACCCCCCCCCTTCTCAACTCACTCAAAGCTCAACCTACCTTCCTTGGAGTGCAACCCAAACTCAAGGAGGCCATACAAGTCAAATTGCATCATGGAACCCAAACCAGTCCCACAGAATGGATGAATCAAATAATTGGAACCATTGAGAAACTTCCAGCAACTCTACACAACACCCAAACCAACCACTGGGCCAATCTGAAGATTCAGTCGAGCCCAGCCAGCAAATCCCTGGGACCCAGTGCCAAAATCAATTGTCATCCCCTGCATTGCCGCTTACACTGTGGGAAAAGCATGCTCAACTGCCTGCAGTTGACATGCTGAAAGTCCAAGGAAGCTTGTGGTGTTACTCAAACCTTTCTCCAATATTGATTCAACCAAGCTTGGATGCACAGTCACTGTGCACACTGCACAGTGACTGTACCAAAAAATCTACATATTCAAATATGTGGATTTTGGATGGTAGCTTGGCTGGAACATGCTGAATGTCAACTGCAGGCAGTTGATCAAGTTTTTTTTGCAGTGTTAGTGGTACTCAAAACACATCAGCATCCAACGGCACGGATGCATCCAAAAAAAATTTACATTGGAATAGCGCAATGTTGAATGTGGCTTTGAAGCTGTACATTGAGGCAGCGCAGGAGGGAAAACGATTGGATGGTGGGTTCAAGGCGGAGGTACACCAACATGTTGCCAAGAAGCTTAACGAGCAGTTCCCTGGCTTTGACTTTACAGAAAGCAAATTCAAGTCCAAGTTAAGCCAAGTGAGTTTTTTGTGCTTGTTCTTGTCATGCTTTATTCTTATCCAAAAACTGACTCCTTCTTTGTTGTTAGACTTTCAAGAAGGGGCACAATGCCTTTTTTGCGTGTTGCAATGCCAGCGGATTTGGATGCCAGAAATTCAAAGGTGCTGGCATCCATACAAAGCATTGACTGGCAACAATGGGGATTGCCGCTGATAAGGAAGTCCGTATATTCTGCGCCACCAAGTTTGCTGTTGTTGTAGGGTGTCTTCAAGTATCTTGTGCACTCATAAATAGTTGTAATAATGAATAGGGCAATAGTAAGCTGCATTGCTAAGCGTAAGTTTTTATTGGTAGATTGATAATGGGTGTAAGATCTTCTAGATGGGTGTTTGCCATGTTGGAAAAAGTTATGACGGAGGAAAAAAATTGGATGCTTCCAAACAGCCACTGTCTGAAATAAAGGAATGGACGGTGGCTCCCAAACAGCCCAATCCATAATGATCACAGAATACCAAGGGTGTCATAAGTGGATTGGGGCAGATCCAAACCCTATTTCACTTTTGACACTTGGCTGTGAAATTTTATCATGATCAAGGACTGCCAAACGCAGCCTAATTTTTTTGAGGGAGAAAGAGAATTACTATGGGGAGTGTTGAGACTGGGGAAGAGTGATTATAAATGAATTTTTTTTTAAAAAAAGGATATTTTTTTTATCTCATTTTTTTATGTCTATTTTTTTTTATTTCTGTTGAGTGAAAAACTGACATCTAGTTGGCCCTCCTTTGGCATCAATGACAGCTGAAATCCTGTTGGAATGGATTTCAGACTTTTCAGTAGGCTTCACTGAAATTTCACACCAAAAAAAAAAAAAACCATGATAAAAATCTTTGTCTAGGCGCTGTACTTTTCTTCTTCTTGCTTCCAAGAGATGTATGTTTCAATTGATTCAACCTTCTTTATTTCTCTCACTAGATGTTCCATCTGGTTGCAAATAATTCCTCCTCCTACCACCCTTTGAAGGTTGCCAAGAGTGAAATTTTTTTGGTGACCAAGGAAACTGTTCAACTAATTTTATGTTGCAAAAGTATTCTGCCCAAAACTATGAAAGATTAGAGTTATAGTGTTGTCTGAACAGTGTATTGTACTCATTGACAAGGTGGATGGAAAAAGCCTGATGAATCAAATCCTAAGGGTGATCTGTTTGACTGGGATTAAAAGAAGCTGGAAACCTTTTATGGACCAAGATCTGGTTTCCATCAAAAGGCTTGAGGCTATCTGGATCATTAGGTAATTATCAATATTATCTACTGAAAAGTTGATGAGGGTTCTTTTTTGAACTTCAGTGAGAGGACAGAATTTGATACAGCAGCATTGAGAAAATCCAGATTGAGTTTCTTGATCCTTTTCAATAGAAACATTAGGGTCCTCCAAGCTTGTTGGAATTGACCCAAGCCTTGTAAAACTAATTCCATAATATTATAATCAAATTCAATTTTTCTCCCCACCAAAAAAACTCATATGTTGTCTAAATAAAAAGCAACCCTCAGACAGACTGATTTTATTGCCAAAGAAGCCATTCCATCATCATCCAATTGTGGTTTATTGGGTGGGAAATTTGCAATCAAAATATTCATTTTCTTCCTTTTTTCCTCAACAACCATACCAACATTACCACCCCTACCACATCTTCAAATCATCTGGAAGATTGAAGCTGGATCTCCATGCCCTACATTCACAACTCACCACACCCACTTCCAATTTTTCCTGAGTCCCAGAGCCATTGTTCAAGATATGATTGGGAAAAAATCAGATTCAAAATCTTTGAAAGGATCTTCCTTCTCATGATCCCCAGTAGTTAAGTGGGTAGAAGATAATTTCCATCTGGAATCATATCACAAGGGTCAAAAAGCTGAAGCAGGTAATCACTAGGCTTTATTAAAGACTTTTTAGTCATTCTAAATATTTCACCATGGAGAAATATTATGTCCCTTTTAAAGATCTCCAAACTCTGGAGAATTCCCTCCACAGAAACTGGTACATATTTAGCTGATAATAAAAAGATAGTTGCACCATTTGTTGCCAACATCATTCAACCCATGTTTCTGTCAGAAATTTGGAAAACACATCAATCCATATGCCTAGCATGTGATGCAAATTTTGTTTCCTGGGACACTTGCTACTAGCCCCCACACATATATTATGTGAGTTTCATATAAAACAACAAGGGCCAGCTGGTCAAAAAAACATTCACTAAAAAAACCATGCAAAATCTGTATGTTCAATAATAATTCTGTAAAAGAACCTAGATTGATTTCTCAAGACAAAAACCAGACTGTAAAAAGAATACAAGGTACAAGAACTAGGGAATGGAACAAAATAACAGAGGATGAGAAAATTCCCAAAAATAGATAATTTGAAAGGTGATTGGACTATTCTGATTCAGTGAGGATTGAGAGTTGTTAGACGAAGACTGATGAGAATAATGAAAAACAATCTATGAAGAAAAGAAAATATAAGAAATGGATCAAAAGACCTTAATCAGAGACAAGCAGAAGCAAAAGGCTGAACAAAACTCATGAGTGATAACATGATGATAGAGAATGGATTTTGGGAATTGAAGCTTTATTTGAAATGAGTTCTATCTTGATGGCAAAGGGATGAGATATGAAGATGTGAGCACAAAATGATTTGAGAATTGTCTTCATTGGTAATTAACATTGAACTGAACCTGATTGCATGTCTGCTGTCTTGAGCTTGAGCTTGAGTTTGAGCTTGAGGTCAAGTTTTCCTGGATGACTTGAGTAAAAGGAACACACAGCTTGATTTCAAGTACTGGTTTTCAGTAAAGCCTAGACGTGTAAACAGATACTTGCCACAGTTATTGAGGTGTCATGGATGGATGCTTCTGCAATATTTCAACATTCTGGAATTTTGATGATATTTGAATCAGCATCAAAATTTATTTCAAGGTGATTGAGATTAAACTGACCAGCTTAATGAATGCATAATCTCCCCGCATTAATTGAGTTTCAGTTTTTCTGCTGAGGTTCATTTTTGTTAAGTTGATTGCAGGTATCCCTTCTACCAGCTTCTCCTCAACCTAGTTTATTTATAACAAGGCAAAAATAAAAATATTGTCATTGGATTGGCAGCTTGGCTGCTCTGGTGAAGTACTAAAAAAGTCTTACATGGTTTTCCCCAAGTAAATCAAGAATATTGAGAACCATGAAAATGTCATTGCTGGATTTTGGAAACTGGTTGTAGCACATTTCTATGACCCGGCTTTTACCATACCCAGTCCCTGCCAATACAAAACTATGTTGCTTCCAGACCAGGGACAAAAAAAATAAAAATTTGAAGGTCCTTAGCTGGATCCTTGTAATATGCAAGTGCTTTGTCCTTGAAATACTTTTAAAAATATGTGCCATCCTTTTCATTGAGTGATACTGCAAGAAAAACTCACTCAACTGCCTGCAGTTGACATGCAACAAGCCTTTGTGAACAAAGTTAACTTGAATGTCAACTGCAGGCATTTGAGTGAGTTTTTCTTGCAGTGTGAGTCTCTCAGACTGATTGGGTTGGACTTGGATAGAGAATTCATTGCTTTGGGAAATCTGCAAGCTCTTGAGATTGAATCTAACCTCCACATCTGGATTTATTGAGCGTGAGATAGCTTTGGCTTTTAATTGGATTGGTCTTGAAACAGAATTGAAGAAAAAAGACTGAACATAGTTCAACCTGCGCTGAAAACAACAAAATCCTCCCAAATTTTCCTGACTCTCAGTCTAATTAAACTCCCCCAAATGGTGACCTATGCCACAATGTGGCACTTCTTGTTTGTTCATCACCAGCCCATAAGATATATGGTTTACATACAAGCACCATGGATGGCCATTGATTTCAGCCCATAGTGCAGTATACTTAAATGTTAAAAATTAAAAAAATATATCTTTTCTGGTATTATTTTTCTATTATTTTTCTATTATTTTTCTATTATTTTTCTATTATTTTTCTATTATTTTTCTATTATTTTTCTATTATTTTTCTATTATTTTTCTATTATTTTTCTATTATTGCTTTTTCAGTTTGATCTTGGGTGCAACTTGAAGGAGTAGGAATTTTTTCTTGATGCAACCAAAGATTTTTTTGCCTATATATCTTTGAGATGCATGTTTTAGGTCGTAATTTTAAATCTCTTTTTTATTTTCCATTCAGAGGCCAGCTGCTGCCTGCTCCTTTAGGTGGTATCACATTCCTTGATATGTTTTCATGAATAATTTTCAAAGCCTGTAACCAGCATTGGCTAGGAAGTACTTCTTCCGTGGAATCTTGAGACCTTTTGAAGTTGTGACATTGAAAATGCAAGTATCATGTGCACTTCCCTCCCAACCAGCAAGAACATAGACAAACTCAAAATTTAAATTTACTGCTGCCAAGATGTTTTGAGCAATTATCCCTTTTCAAGAGCAATAATTGCTTTATTTGTCTATGGGGAAATTTGCTGGAACAAAAACCCTGTTTAGGGCACCAAGACAGTTCTTGAATGGGGTATACTTAAGATTAATTGAAGTTTGTGGGGAGAGTGCACATGCAGATTGGTTGAATCAAACATATAATGGGTAAAGTGCTACCAGGGCTTCAAGCACTAGTCCAAAGTATCCAAAAGACAATACATGATGTTGAATAAGCCAAAACAAATTTATGCTAGTTCAGTCATGAATCTTACCTGTTGATGGTATAGAGACCTTGATGGAACTTGAATGCTGATTATTGCATGGAATTATTGAATACAAGATGTTGAATAAACCAAAAAAAAATCATGCTATTTTAGTCATGAATCTTAACTGTTGATGGTATAGAGACCTTGACCAAACTTGACTGCTGATTACCACATGCCATTATTGTCACAAACAATATCAAGAAAGATTAATAGCTTCTCTTCTACAGTAAATGATTGGCCATCTTCAAGGAGTCCATGTTCTCAAAACTCAGAGACCAACACATTAAAGGTAGGACATTCAATTTGAGTTGTCTCCTTGAAAAGATCAGCCCAAGCATTCAGGACCAGCCGGGGATAAAGGGCTTGACCACCATCTCTGTAGTATGGCTGGAATTCATGCTCATTCCAGTGTTGTGAGACAAGTATAATAGCAGCAGCAGCAGCAGCAGCAGCAGTGCTTGCAATGATAACTTCTGTGTTGTCTATTAGATTGTGATTGATTTTGTTGCTGGAGTCAGTAGGATTGGGCTGTTGAGTAAACACCTATGAGTTGTATTGTACACAGTTCTTGGGATACTGATTCTTTGGAAACTGAGAAAAAAAAAAAAACAGAATGTGCTTTTTTGCTTGGCAGCAAGAATCAATTCTTGAGAAACTGGCAAGCAGTGGTACAGTCCCTCAATGTATATATACAGCACCAAAGCAGAGATTGGAGCTGTATATACTTTGCCTAACTGATTTTGAAAATTATTTTCTGAGTTGAACTGCCCATAAGGGCCATGTAAGATTTTCATGATTCAAAAAAAAAAAAACTCAAGCACCAATTATAAACACGTTTTTGAAATTTTTTTGAGTTTTACTTGAATCGTTTTTGGATTCAGCTTTTAATTGTATTTGGATTAAAAAGGTATTTCAAAAAGTTTTCAGATACAATCCAAAAAAATGTACAATTATAAACATGGGGTGTTCCCTGTGTGTTTCCTGCTCAAAAAAACAAAAAAAGACCCCAACAGTGACTAACGGGCCCAACAATGTTATACCTGGACAACTGCCTCACAACCATCAAAGGTATTTCATGGGCCAGAACTGGTAGGGCATGATTACTAAGCAGAGATTGTTGTCTGTAATGGTGGCCGAGGTACTGTGCGAGTTCGGAGTTGGAATAAAATGCCACCTGAGGGTTATGGGGTCACCTGTGTTAATTAGGGTGGGGTGCAAGTATTCACCTCCTTGCCAGTGGGATTTGGCAGATCTAGTGGTGAGTGGACACCGGTAGATCAGTAATCAAGGTCATTTTCAAGTCCCAGAAGGCGGGTCATTATGGTGGCCGGGAAAAGGATGAAGCCGGCCTGGTGAGAGATGAAGCGGGAGATACCATTGTTGGAGG
>SMGU01008168.1:0-14157 GCA_004348175.1 Puccinia novopanici
ATGGAGAGCTAGGGACCTACCTAGGTTTGACAGGCAGTAGTGTATTTGGATGGGGAGCTTTGTCAGTAAACCTCCTTAGAAGGATAATGTTTGCTTTTTTTTATTGACATGCAAGATTATATTTTAGCCAGGCTGGTATTGCAACTCATTACGTCCCATCGAGCTCGCTCGCAGCTCTAGAGGACCGATTATCAGCCTTATCGGCCGACGCGACACACGATCGAATCAACGACGCGATCAATGAGTTTGGGGCGGACCCGATAGATTCGGCGAGTTCGAGTCGACCATTCGATCTCAAGGGGATCAAACGCCAAGCGATCGACCACTGTTTTGCGCAGAGCACGGTTGAGGCGATCCTCGAACAGCTGGAGGCCGTCAAGGATGGCCATCTTTTCAACGAGGACCCCGCCCTCAAGGCTTGGGCAGTGGAAACTATTGACTTGATTCGTATCAGAAGTCCCTCCAGTTGCAAAATCACCCTCATGGCCCTCAGGGAAGGCAAAAAATTGTCGATCGATGATTGCTTCGCCATGGAGATGAGACTCGCTGCCACGTGTTGCGTCAGTTCATTCAATTGATCTCAATTCGCAAGTTTAATCACATTTCCTTTTTTCTTAAAAAAAATATACGGTGAATACAGGATTTCCAAACGCATCCGGACTTTGCGACGGGAGTGAAGCATCTGTTGATTGACAAGCAGAAGACACGACCGGGGTGGAGACCATCAGAGTTATCAGACGTAAGCGTGACGGACTTGCAGGAGAAGTATTTCTCGAGCAAGCCAGCGCCTACGACGCAGGTAGTAGGACTGGAGCACCTGCCGACGCGGATTCGAGCGTACCACGAGTACCCGTTCGGCAACTACGGCCTTCCGACGGAAGAGATGATCAAGGCGTTCGTGGTCGGTAGTGTCAAGGGCGCCAGCGGCCATCTCGCTATCACCAAGGACGAGCTCCTCGCCCTCCTCTCTCAGAAATGGCCCGGCAAGGTCGGCCTCCTCCAGAAAACTCACGACGTTCTCGCTAGACGTACCTCCCAGAAAGGGCCCAATCAAGGCTCCGTTCTTAAATGGCTCTATTGACCCCTTCTCCTCTTTGTTTGTTCAACTCGTCTTTTTTCCGTTCCTTTCTTGTCAAGCCATGTCGGGTTGTCATTGCCTCTTTTTTTTTTTTTTTTTGTGGCTTTTGGGGGGGGAAACAATCATTGGTGGTGGTATGGGCGTTGAGGAGAGAGAAGGGGGGTCTTGAGGAAAAGAGAACACGCGACGTGTTGCGTGGTGTCCGTGTCCGTGCCTTTCCATCGCATCACGTTGGTTTGCGTCGTGCTTCTGCCAACAACTTGTTGTTGATGCGCTGGTTTGGCAAGAACGACGGGCCTTGGAGGGTCAACAGAGAGGACTAGCCCCTGCTACTGATCATGATGTCACGGTCCAGTCACCAAGGATTTCTGCTTGGAACTACATTTGTGGTATTCAAAATTGGGGCATAAAATCATAAACAGCTTTCACATAAATTTTTTGGCAGGGGACTTGTCACAACACATAAAACCTTCTTGACAATCCCCTGCCAAAATTTTGTTGAGGATATAATCCCTGTAGAAGGGAAGATATCATCATTAGTTAGTATCACACATGATTACAAGTCAAAAGATGTTAATCATGAGAAAGAGCTCGAAGAGCTGATTCCAGTGATACCATACACAGCTTATAATGATAACTATAAGTGTATGAAAGAAAGAGAAATAAAGTTAAAATACTTGGAAATGTTCCATTTCCAATCAAAGAAGATATATTCCCTTAAACAGAACAAACTACACTTAAAGATGAAAAAGGGAAATAAATATAAAGGTGAAAAAGGAAATGAACTTTTCAAGTTCATTGCAAAAGGAAGTCCATCACCCCCAAAGAGGAAATGGCACCATAATTTCCTATTGCAAAGGAAAAGACAAAAGCTCTATCCATGCACGCTTATGGATGTGTCCCCCATGTTTCTTTCAATATAAATACTCCCATGTTTCCTCTGTTTTCTGTCTCTTTCCTCACCCACTCATATTCACAGTTTTCTCCGTCAATCAGTTTTTACATATGTTCTCTGCTTTATTGCTATTTATTAGCATTTTAAATACATTTATACTTGCCTTCATTGCGTACAAAACCCACATCTCAACAAATTTGAAACTATGCCAATATGACTGTGATTTTATGATTTTATGCCCTGGGCTCATGAGGTTTCCAATCGAAGTTGAAGATTATAAGTCACGTAAAAAATTGGTTAGCTGGTCGCTAGCATCATGGGCACTATGCTAAGCAGACACTACAGCAAGCATATAAGCAGGCCCAGTGGTGTATACAGTCGTTAGACTGGGTATCAAATAGGTCAGTTCACTTAGCTGCTTGCTCATAGTTATAAGAAAAGGTGCAACAAGGAATATTTTTAAACAAGTTGTCATAAGGTTTGGCTGTGAAAGTGCTACTTTTTAGCCATTCAATTTGTGCAAGCAAGCAGACTTAATTGTATGATATTTGCATAAAAATGCCCTATCTGAACTGGCCTATTATACCCAATCCACACTTTGAAACCAGTCAATTATCCAAAAATCATATTCTTTACTAATGAGTCCTGAGAGGTTATGGGTGAAGAACCAACCAACATGTTTCCAAAAAATGGTGAGTTTTTAAAAAACTGACAATGACATGTATAAAACCCCTTCAAGATTCAATGAAAAACTGGGTGTGTTGTGTGCAGAAAACTGGGGACACCCTTCTGGTTACCACAATGTCAAAACTCATAACTTAACACAACCCCCACCTTGGTTGGATGGCCCAGGAACCTTGGCTGGTGCGGGGAGCCCCTTGTGGGGAGCCTCCAAAGGAGGGACTTGGAAGTAATGTGTCTCCTTTGGCCTGAGCGCCCAGGGGTCTTTTTGGTGAGGGTTTTGTGTCATTTCATTTTGGAGCAGCTTCCCCAAATCCCCCAAGGCTGTGGCCCCTTTCAACCTCAAGATGTGTCTCTGCCAGCCCCTTCTTTCGGTGCAGGTCTCATCTTTCGCCTGGCTGTGGTGACTCTGTGCCTCATCAAAAGTGCGCTTTCTGAGGTCCCATAACCTGTTGTACAACGTCTGTGCACTCATGCAATGAAACACAAACTTCACATCAACCAGCTCAGTACAGCTATATTCTTGGTGTTCATACATGTCAGATTTTTATTCTCAATGTCCACTCACATTCTCTTTGCTGTGATGAGTGAGGAGGACTGACCAACGGGAGATTGGACGATTCCGACCAATACAATCAGTCGGTTCAAGAGTTCAAGATCAAGAGGTCGAGGTTGATGGTCTGTGCTCAAGAGTGCACGGACCTTGGACTAAGAGATGGTGTAGGATAAAGAGGCTTTGCCCCGTTTCTTTCTATTTTCTTTTCCTTTTCTTCACTCGATTGTAATTCTATCTTTCGTCTCACTTCAATCAGAAATATTCTCCAGCTCGCTCAGATCTAAAACAGATCTTCCCTTCCCTTCCAACCAATCTCGTTTGTCGCTTGTTAACATGCGCTCCTCATTTATTCAGGTGTAAGTGTTGTTCAGTCATTATTGTTGTATCGCTGTTTTCTATTCTCATCTCGTGTCATTGTGTTCTAACTTTACTTGATTGTAATTCTATCTTTTGTCTCACTTCAATCACCTCAATCAGAAATATTCTCCAGCTCGCTCAGATCTAAAACAGATCTTCCCTTCCCTTCCAACCAATCTCGTTCGTCGCTTGTTAACACGCGCTCCTCATTTATTCAGATTCTTATAGGTTATGAGCCCAGCGCTCTAAATAATCTCGCGCAATAAGAAGAATAATGACGGAGAATAATGAAAATCTACTGGTGGACGTGTCGGGTGGTGTTAAGAAAATCGTCGTTCTGAATGATACCAATTTCAGTTCTTGGCGTACTTCTATTCTAGATCATTTAATCTTAAAAAATCTAGAAACCTTAGTCCTGGATCAACCTCCAGGTGCGCCAGAAGTTATCACCACCGATCGCGTTCAAAAGCAGAGATTAGCAACAACGATGATCCGCATGTCCTTGGATCCCGACAATCGATCACAATTTGTTGAAGACATCACTGTATTCAATCCAAAAGAACTCTACAAATCTATTGTCAGTTATCATGCATCCCGATCATCCGAGAATGCTTCCACGATATACGACAGACTTATGATGTCAACGTGGAGAGAAGGAGAACTAGAAAAAAGTGTTACCGACTTTTGCAATGACTTCAGAATGCTTCTAGAAGTTAAACATCAATTGCACCGTGATACGGCTGATTCAATCCTAGCCCATCACGTTCTCCGACGAATGCCGGAGTCTTTCAATTTTATGAAAACCTTGCTGTTGAGGGAAAAGCAAGGCGACGAACTTACATTAAAAAATCTTTTTAATGAAATTCATCTTTTCAAAAATCGTCGAGCTGGCGAACAAAAGCAAGCTACGGCTTTGAATATTTCAACTGCCGAATCAAGCTCTAAATTCAAGAAGAGGTTCACACGAGAAATCTGTGAAAATGGGAAACATAGTCCCAAATCAAATCACAAAGAAGAAGAGTGTTTTGTCTTACATCCGGAGAAGGCAGTTGCTTACTTCCAAAGATTGCAAGCTCGAGCAGTGTCTACTTCCAAGCCGGATTTTCGTGCCTTCATGGTTCGATCGAATTCAGGCCGTGACGAAATTATTCTCGATAGCGGAGCATCCATATCCATGTTCAATAAGAAATCATTCTTCAATTCCATCACGATTCATCCTATCTCTTTGATGCTAGCCGATGGTAATCAAATCCAAGCTGAGGGCTATGGCGACGCCACTATTCAGACTAAAACCGGTCCCATCCTGTTGACTAACAGCATTTTTGCAGAGAGTCTTACATCATTGCTGGTTTCAATGTCAGATTTGTTGAAGAGGAATTTTTCGATTATCCCTGTGTCAGAAAATACTTACTCGGTCATCAACAAAGACAACAATGTCGTCTTGTCTGGCTCGTACGAAACTGGTGTTTTAACGATTCCAACTTTGAATTACTCAGTCTCTCATGTACTCGAGTCGGCAAATTTGATGCATGAACGAATGGGACATCCTAACGATGATTATCTTCGAAAATGTTTTCCCAATCTAAAGTTCAAATCCATTGAATGTGATTCTTGTCTTCTGTCGAAGGCCACTCGAAAACCGTTTAAAGGATCTTTTCCTGTCGTGGAGAATGTTCTCGACGTCGTTTATATGGACCTTTGTGGCCCAATTTCTCCTGCAATGTCGTCCAATAATCAATATTTTCTTTTAATTATCGACGGAAAGTCACGTTTTCGTTATGTCAGATTTCTCAGTCATAAGAGTCAAACTCTTGAACATGTCAAAGAAGTGTTCAACTCAATGGAGAATGTGTCTTTGAGAACTGTAAAGAACGTGGTTTCAGACAATGGAGGAGAATTCGTCAACAAAGAATTTGACTCCTATCTCAAATCGAAAGGGATAAATCACCTAAGGACAGCGCCCTATACTCCGGAGCAAAATCCTTTTGCCGAACGTTCAAATAGATCCGTCGTGGAAAAGGCGCGTTGCCTTCTGAAATCCTCGAACTTGAGCCTAGACTGGTGGGCAGAAGCCATAAACACGTCAGTTTATTTATTAACTTCAGCCGCTTTAGCCATGTCATCGCCTTACAGTATTTGGTTCGGTTATCAACCTAGACTTGATCATCTGAGGATTTTTGGTTCTGAGGTTGTGTACTACCTTGAGAAAAAGTGGAGGAAGTCGAAGTTAGGTTTGACGGGTTGTAAAGGAGTGATTCTTGGCTATGTTGAAGGACATCGAAATTATCAAATCTGGTCAATGTCAGAGAATAAGGTGATGTTTACTCACAATCTTATCTTTAAAGAAGATACGTTGCCTTATCTGACATTGACAACCAAGCAGGCGACTCCCCAGACAACCTTTGAGTTGCCTGACTTCGATCCGGTGGTTGATAATCCGATCGAAGTTGAAGATCAACATTTGTCAGTTTCAGCGGAGTCAGTTGAAAATAGACCCGAATCTCGTTCTTCTAGCACTAATGATAACTTCAAAGAAGCTGAAAATGAAGATGGTACTTCGAACGGAGATAGCTTTGCGCAAGAATCCTTGGTACCAGAGCCGAATACTGTTCCTGAGTCTTCAAGAAGGGGCTATCAATACGTGCCTCACTTCTCTGTTGCTCCGAAGGATATCTCATCCGCTTTGTCTCAAAACAATATTATCTCATCACGTTTCAGGTCAGCAAGAGGGAATCACATTGTAATGGAGCCGGCGCCTTCTGACCCAACAACATATCAAGCGGCAACTTCATCGAAAGACGCGGAACAGTGGATTGCGGCAATTGACAATGAATTGGGAAATATGGAGCGGCAAAATGTTTGGTCAATCACTCTCCTGACTCCTGGAGCCAAGCCCATCAGTTGCAAATGGGTGTTTAAGCGAAAGTACGACGAGAATGGTCTGATAGAGAAATTCAAGGCTAGACTAGTCATGCGCGGTTTTCTTCAAAAGGAAGGTATTGATTATAATCAAACCTTTTCGCCAACTGGCAGGCTCGTGACTCTCTGTGCCGTTCTTTCAATTGCGGCGAATCTAGATCTTCAAATACATCAAATGGATGTGAAGTGCGCCTTTCTGAACGGCAAACCAGACTGTGATGTTTTCATTAAACCACCCGAAGGCGTAACGGTGAAGTTGAAACCCGGAGAAGGCTTGAAATTAAACAAATCACTTTACGGCTTGAAACAATCACCTCGGATGTGGCACAATACACTAGTTGATTTCTTCAAGTCTATTGATTTTCATCCGACCGGATCCGATCCTTGTTTTTTTCTTCACAAGGACGAGCCGATAACATTCATTTTTGTTCATGTTGATGACTTGATAATTGGGGGGCAGGATGTGTTGTTCGCCCGACAAGCGCTGAAGAACAGGTTCGACATGGCTGATTTGGGCGAAATCAGATATGTGCTAGGAATGAGAGTCATTCAAGATCGAAATCAACGCACGATTTTTCTAGTTCAAGACCAGTACATCAAAGATATGCTTCATGAGTATCAATACTCAGACTGTAAATCTGTTTCAACTCCCCTGGTTCCTTCGATAAATGCAAAAGAGGATGAATCTGGCGACCCTGACGACCAAAATTTCGACTACAGGAGAGCGGTTGGGCTGCTTAACTACCTTGTTCAGTGCACTCGACCGGATCTCGCTTTCACCAGTAGTTATCTCTCCCAATATCTTGTCAAGCCAACGAAGAAGTCTATTGCGGGTTTCTTCCACTGTTTGCGTTATTTGAAAGGAACATCGACGATGGGAATTGTGTTGGGCCGCGGAGAAATGGGAATGGTGGCTTGGGCGGATGCAGACTGGGGCGGTTCGAGAGATTGGAAGTCTTTCTCTGGGTCTCTGGTCAACTTTCTTGGACCAATTGGTTGGCGGTGTTCAAAGCAACCAGTCACGGCGTTGTCCACGTGCGAGGCTGAACATCGTGCTAGCACCGAAGCCGGGCAAGACATTCTCTGGCTCAAATCTTTGCTGGAGGAACTCGAATCCCCGTTTCATCTCAAGCTGGAGAAGCCAATTCTTTTCAACGACAACCAAGGGGCAATTGCCTTGCTCGAAAATCCTCTCTATCAACATAAAACTCGGCACATTGCGATTCGGTTACATTGGATCAGAGACCATATAAACACTACTTTTACTTTAAAATATGTCAAATCTGCGGAGAATTACGCTGACTTTTTGACTAAATCACTTTCTGGAAGCATGCACAGGCTGAACACCGACAAGGCGGGGTTGACGAGGTTAGAAAACATGGGGGGGTGTGATGAGTGAGGAGGACTGACCAACGGGAGATTGGACCATTCCGACCAATACAATCAGTCGGTTCAAGAGTTTGAGATCAAGAGGTCGAGGTTGATGGTCCGTGCTCAAGAGTGCACGGACCTTGGACTAAGAGATGGTGTAGGATAAAGAGGCTTTGCCCTGTTTCTTTCTATTTTCTTTTCCTTTTCTTCACTCAATTGTAATTCTATCTTTTGTCTCACTTCAATCACCTCAATCAGAAATATTCTCCAGCTCGCTCAGATCTAAAACAGATCTTCCCTTCCCTTCCAACCAATCTCGTTCGTCGCTTGTTAACACGCGCTCCTCATTTATTCAGGTTTAAGTGTTGTTCAGTCATTATTGCTGTATCGCTGTTTTATATTCTCATCTCGTGTCATTGTGTTCTAACTTTACTTGATTGTAATTCTATCTTTCGTCTCACTTCAATCACCTCAATCAGAAATATTCTCCAGCTCGCTCAGATCTAAAACAGATCTTCCCTTCCCTTCCAACCAATCTCATTCGTCGCTTGTTAACACGCGCTCCTCATTTATTCAGATTCTTATATTTGCAAGTTCCACTATCATTTTTTTTTCTTATATTTTATCATCCATCATAAATACTGATGCTTCTTTAAATTCCCTCATTAAGTTATGATACATTTTTATTCATTACTAGCTGTAATGCTCAGGCTATTCCACTGTTAAGTTACAATGTTTATTCCATATATTCATTTCCTTATTAGCATATGTTTATATTGTTTGTCCAGCTCAACCACATGTTCAACACTCTGTAGTAGTCAACTTAATCTGGCCATATGCCAGAAGGAATAAAAGTATCAAGTCTGCGCAATATTTTTCCCAACCCACTTTAAGCTCCTTGGTCCAATCTTCAGCCCTCAAGATTGCCCCTCTCCGCCTCAAATTCTTGACTTAAAATCGTAACAATACAATGCTTGCAATAGAATTATCCATGATTGGACTAGTGTGGTGTGGCAGAAGAGATGAAGCCTCCATCCTGACAAAAGCCCATCTTCATCTTGCTTCTTGGTGTTTTTCCACACATGAATGGCACCATTTTTAAGGCAAGATTCCTGCCTATCACCATTCCTCATGGTGGGATGGTGACCTGCACCATCTTATGGCATTCTTGGCTTAAAGGTCAATCATGAGCTAAAAGCCACAAACTCATGTAGCACTCACCCAGGATCTTTGACTTAACTCATGGGCCTCTCTTGTGGAGAGTCCTTTGGATGGGGGGGCCCTGGCCCCCCAGATAGTTAAGCTTGGTCATAACTGGCTGATTGCATGGAATACACTTACACATCACTTTTTACATCTTACATCAAGAGAGTGTGATTGATCAAAAAGATGCTTCCTGGTTTGACTTATTTTGGTCAAACCTACATCTCAGCAATACAATATACCCATTGCATGCAGTTTTTCTTGGGGTGGGAAAAAGAATTGTGAATGTTGAAGCAGCCACAATAGGACCCCAGAAAGCCCCTATATAGGCGGGTGATGAAAAACCCTGGATTTGGGCAAAATTCATACCTCGGGGCCCCGCGGGGATAGAGGTTTTTTGACCCATGAATACCTGTTTCATGAGTAGGCCATAGCTAAAATTACCCTAATCCCAAGGAATCCCCCGGGGGATTTTAGCTGGGTTTGAAAGTTTTCAGCAGATTCAGCAGGTTTTACATACCCTACATGAGTGTTTGATGAGTAGCCTTTGGGAAAAATTAGTCAAAACATACCTGTTTCAAGAGTATGTTTTTGGCATTTTTGCCCAAATTCCATACCTTTTACATCACCCGCCTATTAGGGGGCTTTCCGGGGTCCTGCCACAATGGCCATCAAAAAAATATATGAATTAGGGGACTTTCCTGTCCATCCAGATTGCTTAATTTGGATCTGCTACAGTATCTACCATCCCAAGCTTCTACAAGTTGGGAATTTTAGAATAAGGTTGCAACCCAAGAGTGGTGGTGATGTATCTGTGCTGGGTTAATAATAGTCTTCTGGGTGAAGACCTGGAAGAGGACACCACTCACTCATCCATCCTGTTATCTACTCGATGCACATGGCATGTCCCTTGTTGGTTACCAGCCCCAGATTAAGGATTTTGTGCAACAGGGAGTACTGCATTCTGGAATCTGGCTGTTTTGCCTTGAATGTCAACTCACATTATATTCTTTTGATAATTTAGTCCAATAGTGGCGTTCACGTAGTTGCTCGCTCGCAGTTAAAATAATAATTGCGACCCGCCAACTTTTAATCAGGTTGACATAAGGTTTGGGCGTGAGATTGCTACCAATTTCAAGCAGACTGGATGTGATGACACTTGCATAAGACATACTCTTCGTTGTGATGGTGTTGTTCTTCTTTTTTTGAGTTGTTTTGCTATTTTTGGAGTGTTTTTTTTTTTTTTTTGAACAAAAGGTGGCCGCAATTCGAACCGATCAGCGCACGAAAACCAAGCCAACCACCAACTCTATCGCAGCGTACACAACTCCATCATCATCGTCTTTGAAACACTTCTCTGAACCATGCCAAAACGTGACGGCCCCCGGCGAGCCTCCAAACGTCTCGTCAACCAACACATCTCGGCCTCACGCACCTCCTCTCCCTCCACCCTCGACAGTCATCGCAGGTCTAAAGGCCGGGCAAGGACAAGAGCCAGTGGTGTCAAGGTCCGTCAGTCTTGCCCACCTCCTCGCTCCCTATCTAACTCCTCTCTCTCTCTGTGTGGTGTGAATTAGATTATCGACGATCCCATGCAGGACGAGAAGCGGCTGAAAGACCAACTGACGCAGATGGGCTTCTATGCGGTCAACACCCTCGGGGACGGCAACTGCCTCTTCCGCGCACTCTCTGACCAGCTCTATGGCTCCCCCAACAGACACCTCGAGATCCGTCAGCAGGTTTGTGCCTACCTCGCCCAGCATGAGAACCGCTATAAGGCTTTCGTAGATATGGACGAGGAGGAGAGCTGGGAGTCTCACCTCCAACTCATGGCTAAACAAGGTCAGCCTCACAAACTTGCCCATACTGTTGTATGTCCTTCCTTTGAACAACAGCAAAAAAAACTCCTTCCCCTCTATTCATCCATCCTATCCTCCTATTACCGTCCAAGAAAACAAAATTGTACTTTTGGAATTGTTCATTCACTTTTTTTTTTTATTCATTTGATTACATACAGGAACCTATGGTGGTCATTTAGAGCTTTCAGCATTTGCAAACTACCATCGACGGTGCATCAAGATCATCCAACCAGGGATGGTATATGTGATCAGTTATGAGGACGAAACACCCGGCTCATCGTCTCTCGGGAAGACAGTGAAGGGGAAGCAGAAGGGCAAGGGCAAGCGGACGGAGGATTCGGCACCGACCATGTCCTCGCCCGAGACGCCCGTCTATCTGGTCTATCATCAGTGGGAAGTATGTCATACCACACTATTCAGAGATCTTCTTTTTTCGGGGGGGCTGATCTCTTTTTCAGCATTATAGCAGTGTTCGTAATCTCGATGGTCCCCATTCTGGTATCCCATGCATCCGAGAGGTCAGTAAGGACTTCCTCCCAAAGCCCGAAAATGCCAGAAGGTGGTATTTACTGATCCCCCCCCTCCTTGATCAGCGAGATATGGAAAGATCGGCATGTATGGACGAACAGGGGAGTGAAGAGACGGGAAGGAGAAGCCAAGTGGGGAAGATCCGGAAGGCGAGCCTGCTGAGCTATCGGGAGTGTTCCTCCTCGCCGGTTTCTGCGGGCTCGAGTTCGACGACGACGACGACGACGACGACGGAGGTGAGCATGAGCAGCAGCAGCGCATCCTGCGAGGCTGCGCGCACCAAGACCGAGGCCCAGGCCCTCTCCTCATCGCCTCCTCACCAGCCGCCTCCTAGGTCCAAAAAATCCGCCCTCAACAGCTCCTCACCTCTCTCCCCTAAACCACTTCCCTCCTCTGCCTCTAACCAAAAACCCCTTAGCAAGCGCGCCCTCAGACTCGCGCGTCGTAATCACCTTCTTCCCGCCCCTTCTACCATCTCTCCCGCTCACATCGACTCGGTCGGCTTGCTCAAGGAACTTAAAGTCTGACGAGCTCCCTGCCTGCTGTGTCGTTCTCAAATTGAATATCTCCTTATCCTCCTAGCTGTTTTTTTGTTTTTTGTTTTTGTTTGTAGATATACACTCTTGTTCATGTACCCTCCTCTTTTTAGCTTCTTAGAGACAAACCAAACTACGCTTTGTTTGTTGCTTTTTTTTTTCTCCGTTTGGTAGACATGAAGGATCAATTTGTCATCGACCCCCTGATATCCAAACGACAGCAATACTTGTTGGCCACACAACTTGTACGGGCTGTACTCAGAATTGATGACGTCATCCACAGCCATGATGTTGGAGGAGAATATTGACACAGAAAAAATTAAACAAAAGAACAGACAGTGGATTCAATTTTAAAATTGGCTTCGTTGTCATCACATATCCCTTCCTCCACCGTGTTTTGTGTTATACTACTATATGCCCATTACGCCTGCTAAACAAAAAAAAAGGAAATGATTAATCATCCGGATGATCCAAAACTGGAAACAAGACCCATCTGAATAAAAAAGAAAACGGAACATCATTTTTTCCCTCCCACTTTGGAATACTAAGTAGAATTATCTCTCGTCCACCATCGACGACCAAAGACGAGCCTTCAATGAGGTGAGGCTGAGAGGGGTGATGGTCTGGGGGATGGGGAAAGGATGGCGGACGAGGGAGAGGATGTAATTGAAGGAGAGTGGGCGGGCGGGCGCTCTTCCTGTCGTTGGGCCGCTCCATGTGACCAGGGTCTGTTTGTTGTGTGCTCCGTAGCACCGGCTACTTGGGACGACGCGCGGGCCGTCAGTGGTATACGTGAATTGGGCTGATGATCACCTTTAACTGTTACATTTCATAAGAACCCTTAATGTTTCTTGTTCGGGCACTGTACAACATCGAGAATTGTCGTCCTATCGTGCCACCACTCTTACACCATACATTTGCGTGTCTCAAGATCCTAGCTTACCTCCGACCTCTTCAAAGCCTTGGGCTCACAGAAGGGTGGTGGGGTGGCTGCAGCCTGCGGCGGATGCTTACTGCGAAGCGTATTTGTGGTGACTGCTGCTGGTCCACAGCTGCCGAGTGGCACTCTTCTTGATCATCAAACAAGAGAGTGGATCTTGGGGAAGGTCATTTCGCTGGCAACTGAAGAAAGTGGACGTCAATTTCCATGTCCCAGGCTCTGTGAAAGAATCGAGAGATGGCTGCGGCGGGCTATGCTATCCAGATCCTGATCGACATGATGTGTTGTGGCCGTCAGATATAATAACTGTCGAGCGGTCTTGATTTTAAATGCCCTCTTTACCTTGAGTGTCTTTTTCCCCATCTTCACTATCCATCCAACCCCTTACAGTATCCCAACATGGACGCATTTTTTACGCCCTGATGATGATGTCCCTTGCTCTCGCTGCAACCACTGTTAACGCCATCGGTGTGATGATGGGCTGCGGCAACTATACCATATCGCCGAAAGGTCTCAGTATGTTTTTCTTCCATCTAGATATCCACCTAATTTTTACCAAGAAACTTGGCAGCATGTTGATAACTTTTTCCTCTTTATGACTACGCCCAGCCTGTGACGACAGGACCGACATCCTATGCACGGAGGGATCCAAGACGTTCGTCTGTCAGTGCAACTACTACCTTTAGCACGCTTCATTGTCCAGATGATTTTACTCACACTCACATTTTCATAATAAAATTAAGTTTGCGACCAATGCATTCTTTCCGAGTTCCCTGAGAAGCCGGCGACCTCCGACGAGGCTTGCACCATTGCTTACAGACCTTCCACCGCTACCACTAGGAGTAATTACCCTCATTTCTGATGCCTAATGCACCACAATGTGCGGCTTGTCGGATGATGGCCTTGCTAATTGTGTGTATCTATCTATTGCGTCCGAAAAACAGCTTGCGTCACCGACCAAGGTTCCTTCACCTGTACCGGTTACTGTAGAGGGCAAGCAAGTAAGCCTGTGTCTCGACGTGGGATGCAGATTGCCCAAGAACTGAATATTGATAACTGGCTTTCTTCCTTGTTTTCAGATGCCCATGGCTGTGTCCCCATCAACCAGATCCCTGGGCGTCCTAGAGAAGTAAGGCCTCAAACGCATCAGTTTGGCAACGGACTTGAGTTGCAGTGGCACGTTTTTCGACTTCTACCTGAAATGCCGCTACACACGATAGTCTTACCCGAGCTC
>SMGU01008170.1:0-10896 GCA_004348175.1 Puccinia novopanici
CCCCCCCCCCCCCCCCCCCTGCCTTCTGTCGGAGGTTGCTGTAAAGTTTGCGAGAACTAAAAGCAGTTGTATTGATCAGGACATGAATCTAGACTATGACATGATCTTTTGTTTCACAACTTTAGTCGATAGAAATGGACAACTTCAATGAAAGCCAATTTACCTAAAAGCAGAGGGGATGTCCACTTCTGCGCTGATCTTATCTTTTTATGAGGTTTGCTTCTAAGGAGCTTAGATGTGAGATAGAAAAGTAGGACGAGGAAAGGAAGATGGAAATAGAAAAGGGAATGGATTTGTGGAAGGTTGAGAGCACAACAATCGTAGTGACTGGATAAAGAGAAATGTTGAATTGATTGTCTTGTCTATTGCAGAACGTCTAATGTTAGCTACCTTTGCCAATTGTGTGGCTAATCTGTGAAGCAGATTCTATCTACCTTGTCTGATTCTTCCTTTTTCTTAGTTTAGTCTTTCTCGTAGATTGCTATGTCTTGATTGATGTTTCTTGTCGTCGGATAAACTGCCAACGAACACAATCCACATCAACTAATGCTCTAGTTTCTACAAGTCTACATCTATCTCGCATTCTTACCTTATCGGTCGAGTGCTTATGGAAGTGGCTAATTTGGCTGGTGAAGAGGATTCGTTTTGTCTAAAATGAATAGGGACGCTGTGGTGGTCTAATTAGGTTTCAAGTATCAAATGTGATAAAGGATCAATTCTCCACCCCATATCCCATAGTTTTAGACACATTTTATCATATTATTCCCTTATAAATACTCTAAGCCCCAGTTTTTACTCAGTGGAACCCCTTTTGACTAGTATTATCCAGTGGATTTTATTTAGAATATAATTATAGTACAGTACATAGTTTGGTTAGATAAACACATATTCTAAATACATATTATATAGTCTAAATACATAGTTTAAATACATAGTCTAAATACATAGTTTTAAATACATAGTCTAAATATATAGTAGATAGTAGTTTATAAGTACATAATTAGTATCAACCAATCAGGATTCAGCTTTCAGCCATGAGGTTGTGACCAATCAGCTTGCAGGATTCACTCATCAAGTTCTGACCAATCACAACTCATGGTTCAGCTCACATATTTTCAGTCCTCAAGTTGTGACCAATCACAACTCACGGTTCAGCTCACAGTTTTTCAGTCATCAAGTTCTGACCAATCACAATTCACGGTTCAGTTCACTTATTTTCAGTCATCATGTTCTGACCAATCAGAGTGCATGATTCAGCTCTGACCAATCAGGAAACATGGTTCAGCCTTCATATCCTGACCAATCAGAAGACATGGTTCAAACTCCCACCAGCATAAATGCCTCAGTTGGAGTTCACACCAGCAAAAATACCTCACCTTTCAGTATAAAAGGAGGGCCTCTCTCCCCTCCAACATCCTCACTCACTCACCAGAGCTCAATCATCCAGCCATCCCATCCACTTACCACATCACACCATCACCAATCCACCCTTATATTAGTTTATTAGTCAGTAGAAAAGAAAGAACAATCACCCTTATCCATTGGTGTGTTCTCAATCAGGCATTCCATAAAAGCCTTTCATACCTTTATATCAGGTATCCCTCTTGAATAAAGGTTAAGGAAGGGGATATAAAACCTGAATAGTCCACCTTTCATATTAGTATTTCCCTTTAGTTATACATAAAACACAAAACCCCATAAAATAACTCACTTCTCTATTTCACTCTTCCTTATCATCATCCCCTCACACATGTCTTCTTTATCATCATCCACTCAAACTTTTCCTTATCATCTTATAACACAAACACTAAACCCTAAAAACATTTCCACTTCCATCAGTTTCCACTAGCCTGAACATATTTTTATCCTTGACTCATCCACTCACACATTTCCTTATCCACTATAAGAGTTTGCTGTATTATCCTTATAAAAGAGAATTTGATCCAGGTCTGATTAGAGACTGCTACACAAAGTTTTCTCTAACATTAGTTTGCCACAATAAATAAATAATTTGTTGTGTTAGCTCTTGTGTAGTACATTAGAGGGGCAGGTCTTTCAAACCACCCGTAGCAGTTGTTATAATTCATATATATCTGGAATATCACTTCTGTTACTTCCCCCTCGCAGGACTGCCACCCATCCCAAAAGGAGTTCTCACAACGCTTGATTAGCTCTGGCTTGCTTCACCTAGATGTGTGTACATTAAGTACTCACCCATCCTGTCCTTGGGAATAATCCTTTTCCGTGCGCTGCACACTCGATCTCTCTTCTTGTCTATGAAGCTCGTCATATTTCCCTGTGTCTGAGATTGCACGAGTTGAAACAACTCCTTTGCTAATCCTATTTTCTAACTTTGATTCCTTGTTAGGAATCTGACAGGCTGGGGTGCTTTGCGCCTTTAGGCTTGAAGCAGAGCCCGCTGGGGCAATGACGCCTATAGCTTGGAGTGATCTCCTGATGGTGCATCGACCGGTTGGTTTGGTTAGGAAGTCTGCATTGTTGGAGTTGCTTTTGACATATCAAAGACAAATGAGATGGGAAGTGATCAATTCTCAAACGTAGTGAAGTCTGATATCCATATGTTTTGTTCAAAAGCCGTTTTGAGAGATTTCACTTCTAGCTAGGTCTATGGCTCCTTGATTGTCTACTCCCACTGGAATATTCAATGGTGAGTAGCCTAGATCAAGTTCGGAGAGCAAGCTTGCTATCCATGCTATTTCTTGCCCCAGATCTGATAATGCTTTGTATTTGGCTTCGGTCGAGGATAAAGAAACTGTGGATTGCCGAGTTGCTTTCCATGACAAAATCTGATTTTTGGTTAAGACGACGTAGCCCGTTGAAGATCTTCTGGTGTCAGGAAAGTTTCCCCAATCCGTGTCAACATTGGGGCTGAGCAAGATTTGAGCTTCTTTGGTGAAAAACAGCCCCACATGTTTTGTGCCGGACAGGTATCGAAACACTTGAACAGCTGCATGAAAATGCTTGATGCCTGGTTTCTCGAGGTGTTGCAATAACACACTGACAGCGTAAGAGATGTTGGGTCGAGTTAAGACACTGAGGTAATTTAACGAGCCAATCAGTGCTCTGTAGTTGACGTCAAGACTTTGAAACTGAGCAATTTCGTCAGCATTTGCTGCCTTCAGGTGCTCCTTCGGACTGATTGGGCATGAGGCAGGCGACATATGTTCAAAGCCGAATTCTTTGAGCTTGCAATCGACATATTGCGTTTGGTGAATGTGGAGGCTTAGATTCAATCTTTTGATGTTCATTCCAAGCAAGAATTCAGCATTGCCAAGATATTTGATGTCGAATTCTTCCTGCATTTCTTCTCTAAACACCAATGGATCCTTGCTGATGATTATCAAGTCGTCAACGTGCGCAAATATCCAAGTTGCGGGTTTTGAGGGTTGATTGCATCTAGAGAAGACGCAAGGATCTGACAGGGATGTCTTGAATCCAATGGATTTGAGAAAGACACTGAGACGCTTGTACCAGACAAGTGATGATTGCTTCAGTCCATAGATTGCTTTTCTGAGTTCTAACACCGTTCCCTTTGGGCAGTTATATCCCGGAGGCGGCAATAAAGTGACCATATTACTGAGTGGACAAGTTAAGAAAGCACTTCTAACGTTGAGTTGATGAATCTTCAAGTCGTTGTTCACAGCGATTGTTAGGAGAATGCGAAGGGACACCGGCTTCCCTGTGGGTGCATATTTCAGCTCGAAGTTGACACCGTATTCTTGTCGGAATCCCTGAGCACAGATCCTCGCTTTATATTCAATGATTTGATTTTCTGCCCCTAACTTCTTTCGATATGCCCAGGTTGAGGAGATTGGCGTATCTTTGAGTTTTCTGGGTCGTTCAATCCAGACGTGGAACTTTTTCATGTTGTTGATTTCTTTCAGCTGTGCCTCGATCCACTTCATCTTGTCCGAGCTGTTCATTGCATGATAGTGTGATTTGGGATCAGCGGAAATGGCTAGAAAACACCTTGGCGTTCTGGTGTGTTTGCCATTGACAATGTTTGACTCATTCAATGAGCTTGACACCTCCTTCGGTGGAACGAATTCTTTCATGTAAACCCAACGCTTGGATTTCTCAGGGTTTTCTGGGAAGCTACCGCTGTCATTCTGAAAAGCATTCGAGCTTCTTTCTGAATCGCTGTTCTCTTGGGAGAATGGGGCTGGCAGATCATCTTCATTGTCGAATGGCAATACAGCCTCTTGATTGAAAATTGGTAGCTGCATTTCTTGATTTGCCGAGATGCTCGTACTTCTGTTGATTGGCTCGCAGGGGACAAAGATATTTTTGTCGAACTGAGCATGCTTGGTCACAATGACCTTCCGATCTTCATGTCTGATGATTTGATAGGCTGAGAAGTCATTTGCGTAACCGATCAGCAAACCTGGCCAGGAAATCGGGTCAAACTTGTTGTCGCAGTTTTCTTTTGGTTTGAGAACCCAAGCTCGACATCCAAATGGCCTCATGAACTCAATGGCACTTTTCTTTTTGAGGAAGATTGTGATTGGAGGTGATTAACTTTTTGACAAGAACGGCAGATTGTTTGTCGTGTCTGTAGCAGTAACTACCGCCTCCCCCCACCATTCTGCTGCCATCTTGAACTGAAGCAGCATGCATTGTGCCATCTCGATGATCGTCCTGTTTGCCCTTTTGGCGACTCCATTGTGCTGGGGAGTGTACGGTGGTGAGACGTTGTGTCGAATTCCTTCGTTTTTGAGAATCTCGCTGAGTTGGTTGCTACTGAATTTGCCTCCTCTGTCAGTAACCAACTTTTTCATCTGGTGACCTGTTTGTTTCTCAAAGAGCGTCTTGAAGTCCACGATGTTCTTTGTAGCTTCACTCTTTTCTTTCAAGAGTTTTGTAAAGATGAATCCCGAATATTGGTCGATGAGAGTTAAGAAATAGCGACATCCACTGTTTGTTGTCGGTGAGATTGGGCCAACAAGATCTCCATGGATTACTTCCATCGGCGCCGTAACCGGGGAAAAATGACTCTTGAATGGAGTTTTGGTCGACTTTCCAAGCTGGCAGGTGGGACAAGGGACACGTTCGCTGATTGAGTGCTTTGAACCAAGAATGGTTTTTATTCTGGCAAGACTGGCATGGCCCAGTCTGCTGTGCCACTTCAAGAAGGAGCTGATTGCAGGTTGCGGGGTTGTCACAAGCGCTGCCTGCGGTTCGGCTCTTATGTTTTGCAGTTCGAGGAGGTTGTTGTCGGAGTTGACCGTGATGGTGTGGTTTCCATTGAGAGTTATTCTGATCTTATCCTCAACTACGATGAGTTCTGCTTTACTTTTTACGAGCTGAACGAAGGAAATTAGATTTACGCTGAGCGTGGGCACAAAAAGCGCATTTTGGAGTGTTATGGAGGTTCCATCATCTAGTCGTAATCGAGAAGAACCACGTCTAGTAGCCATCATTTCAGCTTTGTCCTCGCCAGTTCCTGTCACGATGTAGACTTGAGCTGGCTCCGAAGTAATGAAGAAATCTAGCAAGTTGAACATATGCTGACTCGCTCCTGAGTCAAGAATTGCTGAGTTGACTTTTACTGTGCCATCAGTGGTGTGGTAGGCAAAATCTTCCTGAGCTTCACTTCTGTTGGAGACTGTGGTGTTGTAATTTCTCGCCCTCTTATTTCCATTGTTTCCACTATTTCCACGGAGTTTGGGATGGAGGGTCCAGCAATTCTATTCCGAGTGAGATGCATCAGGGTTGTGCTTGCCTCCTTTGCAGGCAACAAAAGTGTAAGACTTTCTTTTGTTTCTCGTGGATGTGGCTAGCGCATGGTTGGTTGGAGGATTTGCTGCAGACTCTTGCAGAATCTTGAATTGTTTGTGATTGGCAATTTCTCTGAGCTTATCAAGAAGTAGGAAGGGATTTTCTAATGTTTCCGTGTCGCCCATCAATCTCTCCATCAGAACGGGTCTTTTATCGGTAATGTCGTGTATGATATCAACACAGACTCATTGCTCATGGAGCGGCAGTCCAAGAGCACTTATTTCCGCTAGAGCTGCTTCGATGTTGGTCACGTACTGAAGCAAGTCGTCTCTGAATTTGACTCTACAATAGTTCGACCAGACTCGAAAGATTCCATAAATGGTGGCGGAAGCGTAGTTGTTCTTGAGTTTCTGCCATATCTTGAATGGATTCCTTCCGCAAATGCTGATGATGCTATTGAAGATCTCGGGGACGATTTTCGAGCTGAAGATTAGCCATGCTTCCAGCATTTGCGTTTTGGTCTTTGCGCTAATTGGCTCCACAACTTCCTTCTCACACACTTGCCATAGAGATTTGTATTTGAGGTAGGCGCTCATGGCGTTTTGCCAGTTTGCGAAGTTCTTTCCGTTGAACGTAGGGATAACGATTATCTCTTTGTCTTCTTTGGCAGTTTTGGTGGAGCTGGTTGAAGTTGCCTGGCTTTCGCTTTCATCCGCTCTGCTTCTAGTCTCAACCATGGTTGAGGAGTTGCTCGAAGATTTGAGACTGTAAATCTGTAAAGTTTGCGAGAACTAAAAGCAGTTGTATTGATCAGGACATGAATCTAGACTATGACATGATCTTTTGTTTCACAACTTTAGTCGATAGAAATGGACAACTTCAATGAAAGCCAATTTACCTAAAAGCAGAGGGGATGTCCACTTCTGCGCTGATCTTATCTTTTTATGAGGTTTGCTTCTAAGGAGCTTAGATGTGAGATAGAAAAGTAGGACGAGGAAAGGAAGATGGAAATAGAAAAGGGAATGGATTTGTGGAAGGTTGAGAGCACAACAATCGTAGTGACTGGATAAAGAGAAATGTTGAATCGATTGTCTTGTTTATTGCAGAACGTCTAACGTTAGCTGCCTTTGCCAATCGTGTGGCTAATCTGTGAAGCAGATTCTATCTACCTTGTCTGATTATTCCTTTTTCTTAGTTTAGTCTTTCTCGTAGATTGCTATGTCTTGATTAATGTTTCTTGTCGTCGGATAAACTGCCAACGAACACAATCCACATCAACTAATGCTCTAGTTTCTACAAGTCTACATCTATCTCGCATTCTTACCTTATCGGTCGAGTGCTTATGCGAGTGGCTAATTTGGCTGGTGAAGAGGATTCGTTTTGTCTAAAATTAATAGGGACACTTGATTAGCTCTGGCTTGCTTCGCCTAGATGGGTGTACATTAAGTAGTCACCCATCCTGTCCTTGGGAATAATCCTTTTCCGTGCACTGCACGCTCGATTTCTCTTCTTGTCTATGAAGCTCGTCATATTTCCCTGTGTCTGAGATTGCACGAGTTGAAACAAATCCTTTGCTAATCCTATCTTCTAACTTTGATTCCTTGTTAGGAATCTGACAGTTGCCGCGAGTGACAGGCAGCCCTTGCATGAGGACGGGCTGGTGTTAACCCAGTGGCAAAAAGCCATCAAGAGGAACAGGTAGGCATGTGATGTGTTGGAGAAGTGAGATCATCTAGTATACTGGTGTGCGGAAGGGTCGCCAAGAACGGTTTAATATGTATTATATTGTCCAATGTTCTGAGACAACAATGCTAGTCTGTTCGGACAATGAAACACGACAGAAACAAAGCAAAACAAACACACAAAGAAGATAGGTAGGGCGAAGCAGATCTGAGGAAGCAACTGGAAAGTCGAAGAGAGAAGACATCATCCCCGACACACGAGACATGGGCGAATTTCTACAACATGGATATGGAAAGGAGGCTTGAAGAAAAGGGGTCTAAAAGAACCAGCAGGATTGAGTGTATTGTTGTTGCTGCTAGTTTTGTTGTTTCATTCATGGATTGATTATTCTCCGGATGGCTTTGAGATGGTGACGGTATGTTGTCATGTGACGGGACCATTTGGATCTTGTTTTGTAAAACATGGACCTGTAGAGGTTTTCGGAGGGTGGATGATGCTGGCTGGCGTCGGGGGAGGGGAGATGATGGAAGCAGATCAACGCCAAGCTGGAATCCAAGTATTTTTGGAGCTTGAAGCCGGCCACCTTCAACACCTCGGTCTGCTCCCAGATCATCACTCGATCCCGGCGTGTGCGGATGCTGTTGATATGCAGAGGGCATTCACGTTTGTACAGGTATTTCAAACTCACCGCCATGTCGTTGATGATGGGGGTCAGTCGAGAGGTGCACGAGGCGACCGATTCAAGCTCATTGGTACTCAAGTTGTCAGGGAAGGTGATGAGACACTCTGGGCACAATACTGGCAGGTAAAAGTTGATGGCCAATGCAGCAAGATTAACGATGTCTTTGAAGAGGTGATGTAAGGCGAGTAGCATGGGGGTGGGGATGTGACGGTCGTTATGCATGGTCAGGCCGACCAACTCACGCGTGGAGCGGAAGATTTTGACAGAGTCTAGAAGCGCTTCGCACTCATCCTGCCAGTCGGTTTGAAGCACACGAAAGTCGGAGCCGGTGGCGATTTGAATCCATAGATCGACCTTTCGACCGCATGCTTCGGATTCCGCGCCGATCCGGCTCAGCCAGATCGAGTCGGAGACGCCGCGCCAGTGGTAGAGATCAGGGTCATCCAGACAGGTGATGTAAAACGAGAAGATTTGACTCAGGAAGAGGCAGATCGAGAAGTCGAACAGGGTCAGCAGTCGATCGCATCTGAATTTCTTCAACTGGCCATAGGCTTGGTCCCGATGGCTGAACATGCGACTGTGGTGTGTGAGTCCAGGGAGCCAGCTGGATGATGGAGGCGCGAATGTGCTCCAACGAGGGCCCGAAATCCGTTAGGATTTCGAGAATGTCATCCAGGAGGGGCTCTGCATGTGAACAACGATCCGAAGTGGGACGGTCTAAGAAGACGGCTGCCAACAGGCTAGTGAGTTTGCGTTTCAGTGCGGGCATCAGCTCCGTGTGTAATTCCACTAGGATCGCTGTCCGAGCCGCTATGTCTTCGCTCGACAGGGTTTCCGGGTTCTCCAGTTCCTCCCGCCGGTCCTGCCTCACCATCTCCTCGCACTTGTTCACCAGATCTTGTAACGCCTCCTTAATCAGACCTGTCCAACAATCAATCACGCCTCAGTCAAACTCTGAAAGAGAAACCTTTTTCTTCGACCACGACGTACCATCCATCTTCGTCAAGGGAACCATCATGATCAGTCTGCGCATCTTCTGTTATTAACATAGCACCCGGCATAGCTACCAATGAGCTTTAGAACGGTGATGTATTCTTCTAGTTTGCTGTTTATTCCCCCTTTCCTTGCGAGAGAAAATGGAGGCGTTCGGGCAAGAGATTCGATATTATGTTGAGGAAATGATGGGAGTATGCGATGAGTTGGTCTGGATATATCAAAGGCTCAGATACACCGTTTATAGTAGGTCTATAAAGGTAGACCGGTTGCGACGATGTTGGGAAGGCAAAAGACAAGCTGAGGACGGCGAAAAACGTGGCCCGCGTATAGCAAAAGTGATTTTTTTTTTGAAAACAAAGAGAAAAAAAAGAATGGGAGATGTTGTTAGTTATTTCCGGAAGGAAGCAGGACAGACGGAAGCTGATTCCGGGTACAACCTCGCGATCGGCAGGGAAGCTTGTTGTGACCTAGCCTACATGCCATGTCGGCTGAGGCTCTAGGCTGCGGAGAAGACTATTTGTCTCCTCCGCAGAGCCTCAGGAATGATACTGCTGTTGCCTTCTACAATCAAGTATCCGTATCTTGAGCTTGAGTCTCATCAAAGCTCTGGCCACTGCCGATTGAGGACACGTGGGTTGAATGGGGCGGTGTCAGCCCGGACTTGGCAGGCGGCGCTGTGCTAGCCTTATGCCAAGGCCGGAGATGAATAAGTCCCCGGGCATGGTGATGAGATGCTATTCCGGCAGCTTGGATGCTTGAAAGTTGAGATTCAGCCGGTCAGCCGGAACGGGGCGTGATGGGAGGTTAACTGATCACTACGGCGGCTAGCCTTAAGCCTCTCGAGTCTCCTTGGCCGTCCCCGCGGGACGTCTCCGTAGGACCGCAGGAGAGGCTTATAGGTAAAGTCAGATCGGTGGCTTGAGAGCTTTCAAAAAAAGCCACAAGAGACACCTCTCAATCAAAAAATTAAAATCAACGGGCCACCCAATGACATGCCTTGAACGAGCCTAGATAGTCCAGCATGTATGTATCTACATGGGTACCGCTTTTTGTAAGCATTCTCCAAGACCTAGTGGGCAAGATTTCCAGTCAAAAGGTTATTTCCAAAACTTACTTGTGTTGGGATACTAATGGATTTGATTTGTGCTTGATTCAGGAATGGCACAGATGGCCAAAGAGAAAAATCCAGCCATTTCAATAATGCAAACAGGATTGGGAAAATGATTCAGGAAGAAGGTGCACCAGGGACCATTCTTGGCACCTGCATGGCAAGTGCCATAAAAAGTACAAAGTGACCCTTTTGTACTTTTTATGGCACTTCCCATGCAGGTGCCAAGAATGGTCCCTGGCGGTGTGATTTCCAGCTTCTCATTCCCTATTCCAGAGTCTCCATCCTCCATTTTAAGGTATCAAGAGTTATTCATGTTGATCACTCTTTAATTACTATCATAATTTCTGCAAATGATCATCTCAGTCTTTGCTGAAAATGATATTCTCATCAATTTCAATTATTAACCAACCTTCTCTTAGTTCCTTATGGAATTCTATATCCATCTCCTTTGGAAATGAGAAGAGCATTTTTAATTCCAAAGGCATTCTTTGGGACTCATATATTCCCATATGAAATATTATTCTCATCAGATGCCTGCTGTCTTCATGAATTACATTCTGGTGAAAACTTAAGAACATCCATACAGGTTATATATTAGCATCTTGAAGTTGAGTCAGGGCTTCATTAATTTTAGGCATATAAGGATATGTAAGAGGCACGTTCTGCCTCTTCACTGTACGTCGGA
>SMGU01008174.1:0-16919 GCA_004348175.1 Puccinia novopanici
ATGTGAAAATTGAAAATTCTGACTTCCGCCTAGTGTAAATCTAACGTATTGATGACAAAATCCTTGAGAAATATGCCAAGTTGTTACAAATGTTGACTGACCTATTTAGTTCTTCTTGGCTTATCTCTCTGATTTTTCTCCATCACTTCTCTAAAATTGTTCACATAACTCTGTAAATATGCTGGAATATGGTGTTGAGATACCCAAGTATCCTCCCCCGGACTTGCTCCTTTCCATCGTAATAGATATTCATATCTGCCCTTGGTACGCTGGCGATAATCCAGGATTGTATGAAGCAAGGACCAATCAATTATACTCCCAGAGGAGTAATATTGATCTCGAACCCCTACCAATGCGCCACGCTCCCTGATTTGAGTTGGAGACTTGTATTGTCTGATGAGTGCAACATTAAACACAGGGTGAAGTTTTGGGTAATCCTTCCCTAAATCTAGTCTTACCGCGTTCTTACCTATCATCTCGACCACCCGGAAAGGCCCAATGTACCTGTAATCTAATTTGGAATTCAGCCTCCTGGTTTCAATGAACTTACGCAATAGTAAAACCCAATCGCCTGGTTTATAAACTGGAGAATCTCTTTGATGCGCGTCGTAATATTTAGCCTGACGAGACTGGGCCTGAATAAGACACTCAAGTGCCCTTTCCTGTATCAACTGCAATTCTTGCATAAATTCGTCTAAAGACTTGATACTAGAACTTTGGGTGAGCACACTAGCTTTGGGATGAAAACCATTAGAAAAGAAAAAGGGAGAAACTCCTAATGACGCTGAATCCAAATTATTGATAGAAAATTCCACTAAGTCCAGTAGCCGATCCCAATTATCCTGGTAGTATGAGCAAAAGTGTCTGAGATAATCCTCCAGGATCTGATTTAACCGCTCCGTTTGCCCGTCCGTCTGTGGATGATAAGCTGTTGAATAGCCCTTTGAGATCTGTAAAGAGTTCATCAGTGATTTCCAGAATTCGCTTACAAATATCGAGCCCCGATCCGAAATAATTTTATCGGGTAATCCGTGTAATCGAAAAACATTGGAACGGAATAACTGTGCCACTTGGGAAGCGGTAAATGACTCCTTGCACGGTATAAAATGAGAAACCTTACTCAAGAGATCCACAACGACTAATATCGAATCAAATCCTCCCGCGACCGGTAGTTTGGTTATAAAATCCATTCCGATGACACTCCAGGGTCTGGGAGGAATTGGTAAAGGGTTTAATTTCCCCTCAGGATTATGTCTGCTTGCTTTCACTCGTTGGCAGGAGTCACACGAATTGACATAGTTGATAACATCGCGACGCATCCCCGGCCAAGAAAAGGTCCTAGATAAAAGAGATAATGTTCTAGCAATGCCAGGATGCCCCGCAGTTGGAGAGTCATGATTGATTTGGATAATTTTTGTCCGCATATGAAGAGGAACAAAGATTCTGTGATTATACCAGAAAACATTTCCTCTACGATCCAAAATCTCTTTGTCCTTTTCGGACAAATCCTTATATTGGCGTACTAAATAATGAAGAAATTCCTGAGAAGGGGGATGAAAATAAAGGTCGTGACAATGTGAAAGTTCTAGTTCATCACCGGCATTTAAATCATTGACATTTAAACTTGAAAAACGATTAGCCAGAGGTTTAACAATTTGAATATGCTTCGAATTATCATTAAAATCCGGGCGCCTACTCGGACCATCTGCTGGGTTAGCTTTTCCAGGAATATGATATATAAGGAAATTGAACCCATCCAAAAATGAAGCCCAGCGAGCCTGCTTAGGAGTTAAGTATTGGGCAGACCGGAAATACCTAAGGTTAGAGTGATCAGAGAAGACTCTAACCGGCTCTTTTGTTCCCATGAGCCAGGCACGCCACTCCTCAAAGGCCGAAACAATAGCTAGCATTTCTAGATCAAATATGGGCCATTCCCTTTGCCGATCGGAAAGTTTCCTGGAGAAAAAACTAACAGGATGTAAAGATCCTTTAGAGTCCGGTTGGCTAAGTACTGCCGCAATAGCATAACCGGAACTATCCACATGTACTGTACGAGGGAGCGCGAAGTCAAAATGACGTAATAAAGGAGCACGCTTAAAACATTTCTTCAGTGCTTCAAACGACGTTTTCGGTGCCGCTTTATTTAGAGCCTCCGGAGTACAAGCGCCTTCCTTAGTTAAACCAGTAAGTGGTCGAGCCAAATCAGAAAATTTCGGAATAAACCGACGGTAAAAATTTGCAAAGCCTAAAAAACGACGCAAAGGTTGGAGAGAAGTGGGGTATGGCCATTCTAAAATGGTTGAGAGCTTGGTAGGATCCATTTGGATGCCCTGTGGGGAAATGATAAACCCTAAAAATTTTACAGAAGAACAAAAAAATTGGCATTTATTGATAGATGCCTTCAATGAATGTTGCTGTAATTTGGAAAGCACCTTTTTTAAATCTATCAGATGTTGTTCTTTTGATTTTGAATAGATTAAAATATCGTCAATATAGACAAAGCAACACACGTCTAACAGCTCTCGCAATACATGTTGTATAAATCGCTGGAATATAGCTGGGGCATTAGCCAAGCCAAAAGGCATGACTAAGTATTCAAAAAGCCCCCAGGGAGTACGAAAGGCTGTCTTCCATTCGTGACCGGGGGCTATGCGAAGTAAATGAAATGCTGACTTAAGATCAATTTTTGAAAGATAATGGCAGCCAGATAAGTTATTAAGAAGCCTAGAGACCAGAGGTAGTGGATACGAATCACGGACTGTCATACTGTTTAACAAGCGGTAGTCCACACACGGGCGATCGGCTTTGCCTTCAGACTTGACAAAAAAGATAGGGGCACCCGCTGGAGAAGATGATTCGCGAATGAATCCCTTCTGTAGGAAATCGTCTACATAACTCCTTAACTGCTTTGTCTCAGCTTCACTGAGATTATACATGCCCGTAAAAGGGGGAATTGCACCGGGCTTAAGATTTATTTCACAATCGTAGGATTCACGATGAGGAGGAAGAGAAGAGAGACTTTCAGACACAAACACTGAACGATAATCAAGTAATTGAGCGGGGAGTTTACTTTTGATATCATCAACAGAATCGATTGAGTGGTGATTGACAGGAAGGGTTTGAGGCTCAGATAAAGAAGGAAAAGACAACCCAGTGGGAAAGAAGGAGAAGGATACACGATTATTAACTAGCCAGGGGAATCCGACAATAATTTCAGCAGAAGCTAATCTCGTTGCATATAATCTTATGCGATGTGTAGATTTGATCGAAGGGAAAAATATATTACCCTCCCAGAAAAATTGGATTTTGCCTTCATTTGAGAAGGTTCCATCATAGGCCCGACAATATAGGGGCCGATCGATGGGTGTAAGACTCAGTCGATTTCTACAAGCAAAATGAATGTCAATAAAGGATGAGGAAGCTCCCGTATCAAAGAGAGCTGAAGCAGGTAACGGAGGGGAATCGAGTCGAAGCAACTGGAGGTTTAAGATAGGGCGGGGAGAAGAAAAAGGGATAAAAGGAGGATGCTTACACATTTCAGAATCATCCAAAGCCATTTCTTCGATGGCCTGTTGCCAAAAAAGGTCTCCAAGACTCAGCGGGGGAATTTGGTTGAGAGGTACCATTTCAGGAGCCAATTCAGACGAGGGAACCACTTCAGCATCGTTTGCCGAAACCGCAGAGAGCTTCGGTTTATTTTCCTCTTCCGCGGCCCTAGCGAGTCCTCGAGTGACTGCGGGACCTCCTTTGGCGAGCCATTTCTTGAAAAGAGTGGCCTTCTGATTGACATTAATGTGTTGGGATTCAGGAATGGGACACCCCTTATTATCTCGGTGACGTTTGTCGAAAGGGCCGCCACAGCGTTGGCATAAGTGTTTCTCGAAGCAGATAAACCGGAATTTGCTGAACGAAAAACGATTATCGGTGTGGAGGTTGTCCAAATCCATAGGCGCGGGCCCGTCCGAAACACGAGGGGGTGGAGGCGGGGGTGGTAGTGGTTTTGGGATGATTTGCTGACGGGCTTGAACCGAAGGGAGGTTTCCCGACTCGATCGAATTAATTTTTTCATGGGCTTCAGCCGCCGCTACTGCAAGTGACTGCTTGTCCTTCAGGGAAGTTGCAGCTTTCCAATCACCTCGTAACACCGCTACTTTGAGTATCTTGGGATTGAGAGCTCGTTCGTAAATGTCGCAACGCGATTCTTCAGTGAGATTAACAGCGTAACATAAAGAATTGAAAATCGCGTTAAATTCTTCAATAGTGCGGTTACCCTGTTGAAAGGAGAAAAGCCGTTTTTTTGCGTCTTCATTGTCATGTTTGTTATCAAACACTTCGTCGAGATGGTTGAGAAAGGATTTGGCGGATTGCAAACAATCGAGAACATACGGATCTTCGACGGAGGCTGATTCTGTTGGGAGATTTTGAGCGCGCGCGTTCTCGAAAAGTAAAGCCATCCACCAATTGTAGGAAGGACAGTTTTCGCTAGAAGTGCTGTTTGGGTATCGAAAATGACGAACGATCCAATTGATTTTTGATTTTTCTGATTTGAACCAGTCGGATTTGTCAAGCAAGCGTTCTCTAGCAAAATAGATGAAACATTTGGTTTCTTTAGGATTTCCAGTGAAATACAAGTTCGACATTTCCGCGACTTCTTTAGATTGAGACCCCGTAGAGCGAGAAATTTCGACTATCTGAGAAGAGTTTTGTTGAATCGAAGCGTTGCAAGTGTTTAAAGCACCATGTATGGAGGAAATTGATTGGTTGATTTTCGAAACTTCATCTTGTAACTGATATTTGACGGCCGCCAAATCGTTGTATAAGGTCTTCATGCTTTGAATGTCCTTAACGTCGTTCGCGAGACTAGAAAAAATTTTCTTAACCGACTTGAGTTCCAACGAAAGTTTGTCCAACTCCGCATCTTTGTTTGCCGAACCGATTTTCATTGCCGCGAGTTGTTCCGATATTTGAGCAATTTTTTGTTCGATTGGATTTCGAGCATCCGCGATAGGAAAGAGAATCGGGGAGTTGGGATGAGATTGAGAGGATTGAAGAGCCATTCTTAATTTGACAATGGGGGAAGGGGAGGATGTAGAGAGGTGGAGAAATAATTGTAAGACCTAGGTTGTGGGAGTTCGAGTCGAGACGCGCTACGGAGGAGAGTAAAGACACGCTACAAAGACAGGACACGCAAGAATGATTTAAGATTATGTGGGGGATATGTAGTTGTGGAATTGAATAGGAATTTAATTGCAATAAAATGGAGAGTTAATAATTGGGACAAAGATTTCTCCACGAGGAAAAACTCCTAATGGAGAATGACAAAAATTTATAAAATCAATCTGAGTAAATACAAAGAATGTTCCAGAAAGAAATTGAAAAGTCCAGAACTACAACGACACCAATGTGAAAATTGAAAATTCTGACTTCCGCCTAGTGTAAATCTAACGTATTGATGACAAAATCCTTGAGAAATATGCCAAGTTGTTACACCCAGCTAGAGGTCCATCACGGGCTATGTAGTAGGGCCAGGAGCCCTCGCCGGACCTCGCGCGCGGCCTGTTACATGGCCACCAATTTGTAGATTTACACATACTCACCTCGCGCAAAAGGGTGTCACACGGACCGGCGGGTTGCAGAGTCTTGTAGTGTTGTAGCTAACACGTTACGTCAAGACGAACGTAAGCTACAGACTGCATGAGAAAGTCATTCTCATTAGATTTCCCCTAGTATTTACGTCCTTTTCTATTCTCGACTCGTCATAAACTGTCACATGTACTTACATAATACAGTGATATAAATACACGTTGTTTTTCCTCTATTTTTCAATCTTATCGCAATTCATTCTGAACTTCTAGCTCCTTTAGGTTATGAGCACCCTCTCGCTCTGATTCTTATTTCTCTTTTTTCTACCTGAAGCTAGTTTCTCCCATTTCTTTTACATCCGTATTTCCCCTGCTGTTCTGAGTTGCATCTGCTGTTTCTGTGTCTGCTGTTTGTCTGGTGTTATTGTCTGCTGTATCTCTGCTGCTGCTGCTGCTGTCTCTGCTGCCTCGAACCTCTGTCTGAAATCTGTCTTTGTCTAGTCTGTTTTCTGCTGTTTTGTTTCTTTTTCCCTCTTACAATAGTCTCTTCCTTTAACATGCCCTCCGTCCAACGTTCCCCCCCTCGTGTCACTACTCGTGCTTTGGCCTCCTCCACCAATGGCAACCGCACCTCCCGTCGGGATTCTGTTTCATCAGAGGAAGCAGGTGACCGCACCTTAGCCGCCGCCCGTGCCCTTCCCGATCTCACCTCGACGGCCGCCCCACCTGCCATCGTTAGAGCTGCCATTGGACGCCTTGCGGATGACCCCCATTATCAATCTACCCTCACTCGAGATGCTTCCCATTGTTTTCCCCCCGATGACCGCCTCAAGGCGGATGGTTCTAATTTCCGCACTTGGCTCCGTGAAATAAATGAGTTTGCCCTGTTAGCTTATAACGACCCTGACTTCTATCTCCAGGATCATTCCACGGATCCAGTCGAACGCTTGGCACGGGTCATCCTTCTCAGCTCCCTTGACAATTTGGTCAAGGACGAAGTCTACCCGTGTAATTCCAGTTTTGATATCATGACCCACATCCTATCCCACTTCTGTACAAACAGCCGCGCCCTTCAACTTTCCCGCTGGTCGGACCTCACCAACATTCCTTGTGATAAAGACACCAACGTGTCCACCTTAATTACGTCTTACCGCCACCGTCTCGCGGACCTCATCGACTCTGGCGTTACCTTCAACTCCGATTCAATTCTAGCCATTCTGCTACAATCCTCCATCCCGCATGGCTCCGCTCTCCGTGTAGAATTCGACCAACGAATTGACCAAGAACTTTCGTGGCGGGGATTCGTCGCTCTTCCATTCAAAACCCTCTGCCACGTTCTGGCTGACTGCCAAATCAAGGTCCGCGCTCGTGACAATGAACGTTCTCGAGACCTTCCTCCGGCAACGTTTGCGTCAACGGTTCCTGCTACTGGTGCACGCTCCCCTTCCATCAAATCACACGCTGACAATGTCTATGCACTGGCTGCACGACCTGCGGGTTTTCGTACTCCCACCCATGCCAATTGTTCTTGCTACCGTTGTGGGTCGCACCACCATCTTGTGTCCCACTGTCCTGACCCTCCTCCCCCCCGCCCCTCCCATCCTGCTCATCCCGTTCCTCGTCTGGCTAACCACGTCCCCGCGCTTGCGTATCAGCCCGTCTACCTGGCTTTGATTCCTCGACACGTCTACGCCAACAATCCCCCCCACCAGTCCCTCTGCCCCGCCGACTCTTACCATCCCAATTACCCCACTGCTGGCCCGCCCGCACATGCCCGGGCTACTTCCCACGCGGCCGACGCTCATGTCGACGACCATTCTTTTGCGGCCATGGACCTTTCTGCTCCCGATCCAATCCTTGTCGACCCATCTTTCCTTTCCACCGGTTCCCACACCCCTGTTTCCCCTCACTCCCCCGCGCTGTTTGACTCCGGCGCTACCCACCACATGACTGGTGATAGGTCAGCACTATTCAATTTTAGTGAACTACCCCGTCCCATACCTTTAAGGGTAGCCACTGATGGCCCGCCCCGTTTCATCACAGCGAAGGGCTCCCTGCGTTTTCCTGGGCCGACGTCACAGCCTATAGTTCTGCATGATGTTCTCTATTGTTCCTTCGCCGTTCAGACCCTTATCTCTCCCGTAGCGTTATGACTGGCAGGTTTCACCTTCTCGTACGACTCCTGGCGAGATTGTTTCTCTATTTTTTCCGGCCAACACCTGTGGATCGAATCGTTTCTTGATTTATCTTCGAGGAAGTGGTTGTTCCCCTCTCCGCCTGTCCCTGTTGTTTCCCCTTCTTCTTTTTCTTCCTGCCCACCCCAACACGACCATGGACGTCCCTCACGCTGTATTGTTTTGTCTGCCGCTGCTGTTCCTGTCACGCAATCGACACCTTTTTTGCTGACTGTCCCAGATGTCCCTCCCCCGCGTGCCTCGCAGCCTACGCTGACTGCAAATGAACGTGTCCTGCTACACTTTCACCGACGTTTCGGCCATGCTAACTTAAGGCTTCTACGCCGCATGGTTACCATGAAAGTTGGTTTGGGTCTCCCTCAGACTCTTCCCCCAGGTGACATCGTCTGCCCAACGTGTCTCTCTTCCAAAAGTGAGAATTGTCCCTCCCTCTCTTCGGACAAACGAGTTTTTCAGCCCTTGGAGGCTATGGCTGTCGACCTAGTCGGCCCCTTTGAGGTCCCTTCAATGGGTTCCGGGCTCTATGCCCTCACTATACGTGACCTCGGCTCTGGGTATGCTGAAGTTCGCATCCTGGACCGCAAGAGTGAAGCCACTGATGCGGTCATTGCTATCATCACCCGCCTGGAAAATCAAACTGGTCGCCGGCTCCGCATCCTTCGTTCTGATAATGGGGGTGAATTCAACACAACATCTCTTCTCTCCTTCGTTAACAAGAAGGGCATCATCGCCGAACGTGCCATAGCTTACCACCATTTTCAGAATGGCGCTATTGAATGGTTCAATTGGACCCTACAAAGCATGGGTCGCACTCTTCTCCTGGATAGTGGTCTCCCAAAACACTTCTGGGGTTTGGCTTTCATATGGGCTTGCTATACTCTAAATCGCATCCCTAATAAAGCTAGCGGTGATATCACACCTTTTGAACAACTTTTTGGTACCCCCCCCAACCTTGACCGTCTTCGTCCTTTTGGCGCTTCTGCGTTTGTCCATGTCCCTGTTGAGAAGCGACGGAAGCTGGACGAGCGAGCCATTCAGGCTCATGTTGTTTCTTACCTTCCAGAATCCAAGGGTTGGGGTTTCTGGATCCCGTCTACCAACTCGTTCATTTGCTCCGCCGTTGCGTCCTTTCCTGACTTCCCTGCTCCCATTCCCTCCCCCTCCTCTCCCTCTATCAATGTTTTTTCTCTCCGACTGGGTAAATTTGAAGACAAACTTACTGTCCTGGAACAAGACACTCTTGTAGACACCCTTGTCTCGGCCATTCCTCCGGACATCGACTCCAAAGTCCCCACTACCTTCAAACAGGCTATGCGCTCTACATCCTCCTCTTTCTGGCTGGTCGCTATCAAGGAGGAATTAACCAACCTGACCCGCCTAGATGTTTGGGATGTCCTCTTACCCCCTCCTGGTGTCCATATCCTGGCTGCCAAATGGGTGTTTGCATTGAAAACTAACTCCCTGGGCCACGTCAAACACTATAAGGCCCGCTATGTCGCCAAGGGTTTTACCCAAATTGCCGGTGAACACTTTCATGGGACTTTTGCCCCTACCGCCACTTTCGTTTCCATGCGACTCATTTTGTCCGTCGCTGCGTCCAGGAACTGGCCTGTCCACACTTTTGATTTTGTTGCCGCTTACTTGAATTCCCCCATTAACGAAGAAGTATGGGTTAAGGCTCCTGAAGGCATGGATGTTCCACCTGGCCATGCGTGTAAACTAAAGAAGGCCCTATATGGGACCCGCCAGGCTGCCTGCTGTTGGTGGCACCACCTCTCATCGACTCTCCACTCTTTAGGATACTCCTGCTCCCAATATGACGGTAGTATCTACATCCTCAAACATGATCAAGGACATCACACCATCTGGATTCATGTCGACAATGGTATTGTCACTGCTCCCTCCTCTGACATTTTAAAGTCACTTGAACGTTCCTTATCCTCCTCGCTCCAAATCAAATGGTCCACAGACCTTTCAGATATTGTGGGACTAAATGTGACTCGCAATGTGTCGGGTTTCATTCTGAAGCAACCGCGACTCATCAACAAACTCCTTAAAGAACACTGGGATGGCGTTACTTTCAGCAAGACCCCGCTCCCCACCTCCTCTCTTCCACTTACCTTGTCCGATGGTGATGGTGTCAGACCTTCCGATTTTCTGTCTATCATTGGTTCCCTCAGCTACTTGTCTTCCGGTTCCCAACCAGATATCACCTTCTCCGTTAATTTCTTAGCTCGCTTTTCTAAATCACCCTCCTCCGAACACTGGAAGTGCCTTCATCACCTTCTCAATTACCTCGCTGCGACCAGGGACCAACCTCTTCTCCTACGACCAGACTCAAAGGCCCCAAGATTGGTTTGCTTTGCTGACGCCAACTGGGGGGGAGAATTTTCCAGATCTACATATGGTTTAATTGTTCTTTACCATGGTTGCCCCATTCTTTGGATATCCCGCCGTTTAGCCACCATAGCGTCCTCCACTGCTCATGCCGAATATATGGCACTGGGTCACGCTACACGCCAGCTTCTATGGATCCGAAACTTATTAGCCGACATCACTGGAACCGAAACTCAGGCTAAACTCTACTGCAACAATCAAGCAGAGGTTAAAATCTGCACCAACAATGTGTCCAACAAACGAACCAGACATACCGACCGCGAGTTCTACATCACCAATCAAGCCTTCTTTCAAAAGCAAATTGACGTCTCATGGGTCGGCACCAAGGTACAATTTGCCGACGTACTCACCAAGAACTTATCTCCGATTGTTCACGCCTTTCAACGAAATGTTGTCCAAGGGTTGGTCTCATCGAGTGGGGGGGTGTTGTAGCTAACACGTTACGTCAAGACGAACGTAAGCTACAGACTGCATGAGAAAGTCATTCTCATTAGATTTCCCCTAGTATTTACGTCCTTTTCTATTCTCAACTCGTCATAAACTGTCACATGTACTTACATAATACAGTGATATAAATACACATTGTTTTTCCTCTATTTTTCAATCTTATCGCAATTCATTCTGAACTTCTAGCTCCTTTATGTAGCTCTACATGACATACATGCGCAACCTATGTCATGTACAAATTACGTGACAGCTGCTCCCGGGCTCGCATTGAACAGTGGTTGTCAAGCCACACGCAGGAGACCTGTCAAGATCCGACATGTCCAAGACCTCTCCAATAGTATTAACGGTATTAAAACAATATAACTCATCACTATGCATTAATACAGCATAACTCTGTCCTGATATATACATAACACTAGTGGTTATTCCAGTATATCATTATAGCTATTTATGTAGTATTAACTTTCTGGTATGTCATATGTCATGGGTTCATAGTTCATGGCCAAGGGGCCCACAAGGGGCTGCCTCCTTTCAGTACCCCCTCACCGCACTTAAACTTGGCCGCAGTTGGACCTACAGGTTAATGCTCCTGGCTCGAAAACGCTGGAACCACAATCAAAATTATACACACAATATCACGATCAGCATTCAGAAATTATTCCACACCCTCTTGGCCGCCTCCAGCTCCTTCTGTAAGTTCCTCAAACACTAAACCCATATCAATATTATCCCTTGATCATCCCGCCACTGACTCCATCAATCTCTTGTTTAATACAGTTTTCATGTCTGAACGACCATGTCCCTGTGCAATATGCCAAGCCAAGTTCCAGGGGAACGGCCCCCTTGTCACTCCTCGCACGATTTCGAATCATCTCGCAAAGGAAAAGGCAGCTTCAAATCCAACCACGCAACAACTTATTCGACAATTCAGTCCGCAACTGGCTTCCAAAGTGTCACTGGATCAATGCAAAAGTAAGCTATCACATTAACGTACATGGTGCAAAACGGTTTTCTGACCTCATAGTTATTGAAATTAAAGTCGCAATGCAAGATTCACAGGAAAACCAAAACGAACGTGTAACCTTGTCGCTTGTCCTTGTATGCCATCTGCACGTTATTGCTGGCTTGTCGCAAAAGAATGCTAGAACAACACTACTTTTGATTAAAACCATCTTGAACAACTCTAGTGCCTCTCACCAAGACAAATTACCAATTGATATTCACACTGCTCTGAAATATCTGGCGATCGACCCAGTAATACATCGTTCCCTATGCTGCCCAGGCTGCTTCAAGCTTTACCCACGAGACGTCAAAATCCAGCTCTGTGATGAGAAAGAAACAGCTAGAAGTCGGAGGTGTGAATCACCTTTGTTCAACTCCAAGGGACAACCCCTTCGACAATACTCAACCCAAAGTTTTCAACAATGGTTACCAAAATTCTTACAGCAAGAAGGCATTGAAGAGTTGCTCAGTCAATCGGTAAACTATTCACCATCAAAGCCAGGACTTCGTGCTTGCCTATGGGATGGGAGAATCTGGTCTTCTTTCAAAGATCCTGAAGGACATCCATTTCACCAGCGTTTCGGAAACTTGTCGTTTGGAATCTATGTTGATTGGTTTAACCCAATGGGAAATAAAATCTCCGGTAAACACCACAGTGTTGGTGTGATCATTCTGTTTTGTCTCTCGCTTCCTGCCAGTCACCGATATCAATTACAAAACCTGTTTTTTGCTGGCATAACTCCTGGACCATCTGAACCCTTGGTACTTCAAATGAACAATGTCCTCTTTCCACTAGTCAAAGAGCTACACGTCCTTTGGAATTCAGGCATTCGAATTGCTACTCGTCAACATCCAACAGGCCTGTTCGTCAAAGTAGCACTCATAGCTGCTGTCTGCGATCTACCTGCGATTCGAAAGCTTATTGGCTACGCATCACACAGCGCCACCAAGTTTTGTTCATTCTGTTATCTCTCTCAAGACGAAAATCATTGCCTCAACTACAGCTCCTGGCAATTACGGACAATCGAAGGTCATAAGCAAGAATCACAGGAATGGAAGGACTGCACAACGCACGCTAAACGTAAATCTGTCTTCAAAAACACTGGGGTTTGATGGTCGATACTAAATGAGCTGCCTTACTGGAATCCGATTGATTTCACGGTGGTCGAGCCGATGCATTTACTATCTGGAATGCTTGAGTGGCATGCCCAAACTCTCTGGGGCTTGGACGAAACTGCGGCAGACCTTAAGAATCAAAAATCTCAAGTCGATCATCCTGACAGAACCGAAGACTACTTTAATGAAAATGACTATGAGCAATGGTTAGAAGAGGATGAAAATCCTCCAGAAACCAACACAGGAATAGATCTCAAGTCTTTACAAGAAGCTCTAATGGAAATCGATGAAGAAATGGAATCAGAAATCTACCCAGAAGCCTCCGATCCATTTTCAGCCTCTGATCTGTCAACTATACGGAAAGTGATATTGCACACTCGTATTCCATCTTGGCTCAACAGACCCTCTCCACTATTTGGCGATGCCTCTGCCGGAAAGGTCCGATCAGCTGACTGGATAACATTTTTCACTGTCTTCATGCCGTTTGCTATTGTTCAATTGCAAAAGAGCGCACACAGTGAATTTGTAGATTCGTGGTATCATCTAGCTATGCTCACTGAGCTAGCAATGGATTATGTTACTGATGATACCAAGGCACAAAGGTACCTTTTCCACTTGACTAGCTACCGCTCCAACTTGAAGGAATACCATCCTGAATTATTGCCAATGCCCAACCACCACATGGCTTTCCATCTTCCAAAACAACTCTCAACCTTTGGACCAGCGAATTTTCTCGCCTCGTGGCACTTTGAACAAATAAATGGTATCCTTCAGAAAGTCCCATCCAATAAGAAACTTAGTACGTTTTTTGTCTCAAACGTTTGCCGTAGTTTTCCCTAGTCATGTCTGACAGATACATTTGATTTATAGATGAGTTGGATGCAACCATGTTGTTACATGCCGGAAGAGCCTCAAACTTAGGAAGACTTATGGGATCGTCTAATCTACCCCCGCTCCTGTTGCAACTAGCGCCCCTGTTCAACCAAAAGAAGAAATTGCGATCACTGCTTGGCGAAATGAGTGGCTACGAACTGGATAATTCTGAAGACCTCGCCGAAGATAGCCTTGTTAAATTCAAACACAATTTTCACCTTCCTGCTCACTTGTACCCACGAATATTGGAATTACTCAAGGCCACTCATCTGGACGGCCAAGCTCACTATGTTGATGAGCAGAAATGCAGCTTCACTCAGAAGGAAATCGCTGTTCCCAGTGTTGCGAGATCGATCCACTCATATAAGCACATGGGCCTAACTTACACCGATCAGTTCGATAAAGGCAGTAGCACAATTGAATACAAGTTATTTAAAAATGGCCAAATAAAGCGATTGTTCGGTAAGATTGTTTCCATACTACAGTTGGCACTTTATGAGCCAACGGGTAGAAATGAAAGAAAACACAAACTTCATACATTCATGTGTGTTCAACGATTTCAAAGCCTCTCTCCACTCGACCAAAAGAATGACCCTTATCGCAAGCTCTGCCCTGAATTAAACATAAGTACATTCTATGCTCCCCCACTTCTCTCTCAAGAAGACAAACTTCGCTTCTGTGACTTAATAACACCCAAGAATCTAGTATTTCATGCTGCTACTTATCAACACGACTCTTCTATGTTTGGAACTGCTCATGATCTCCTTGCTGTAAAATCTTTGGGGCGTAGTCGGTCTGGGCTGTTTAAGTAGTGGATCAACATCTTTTAAACATGAAGCGTTCATGTTGTGTTTTGAATACTTTTCATCTTTGTACCGGTTTATTTTACTTTTTTTTTCTGCACCATCCTTGAAATATTATGAATACATTTGACTCTCGCCTTTTTCAGGTGTGAGCAAACTAGAATTATGTTTGATTGCTGAGGAATCAAGCTCTAATTATGTGCAAGCGCCAAGCTACTACATACAACTAGATGGAAGAACAAGTCCCATCTGATGGGACCAATATTAGGTATAGGAGAGACATCACTCCGTCTCCTGTGGCAGCCCCACCAGCACACCGGGGGACTCAGATCAACTCCCATGCAACAAGATCATACTCCACCCCCCTGCCAGACATCTCCACTTGCCGTTTTTGTCTCCAAATTAACTGAGAGGACAAAGGCAGAGGAATTCAGGGCCAACGGAGCTGGAGAGCTCAAGGGAGGAGGGTTACGACAGCTGGAACACACGACTCAGAGGAGCACTTTATAGGTTCGATTGGTTAACATTGTGTGAATCAAAGCAGCATGGCTAAAAAGATTTAGCATGCTACCCTCGGGAATGCCGGTGGCGCGGCCGATGTTGAACACAGTACTATGGGAGCCAGGAAAGTGATAAGAAAATTGTACCAGTGAGTGAAAAAGGGGGAAAAAGTAGGGAAGCAAGATATGATCAAGCGAGGAGACACAAGATAAGCAGGCAAGGAGATACCAGGAAAGTGAGGCACAAGCAGACAAGTGAGGCACAAGCAGAAAATAACAAGCAGGCAAGACAAGGACAGTAAGACAAGCAGACACGGAGACACCGGGAAAGGACACAACCAGTGATAAACTTCGAGAGCCAGATATTCCTGAAATCAGTAGCTACAACATTTCTTCGTCAGACTCCATCTTCAACATGGGGTTGTTGCTGTTATCAAATTCAGCTTCGTCGTAATCATCAAGCTCTGCTTGTACTCCAGCAATCCTAACAGCTCTGGCTTCGACGGTCTCAATGTGTGCAGTCGAGGCATAGCTTTGGAAGTTATCGTCGCTTTGGGGAAGAATAGAATCGAAGTGCTCGATCATGTCGAAGATCGGAGGTATCATACTCAAAGCCTTTTTCTCAGCAAAGCTGAGTGTGTTGATGAAATGTTCGGCATAAAAGTCTTGAGGAAGGCCAAGCGGAATTCGGGCCAGTTCGTCGTAGATAGGAGCCTCAGGGCGTTTGCGTGGGCGGATGAGCGCTTTGCTACCAAAGGTTGCTTTCTTGGGAATTATGTTAGTTGGAACCCGCTGCGCTCGTCTTCGTTCCTCGATCCAATCAATAAAGGCAGTTGCTTTATCAGATCGCCAAGTCGGATTCTTCGGAAGAGCAAGAGGTGTATTGTTATCGATAGTCACTTCATCATCAGAATTGACATATTTGTCGTCAAAAGGCTCCACGAAGCGTGAGTGGACACCTTGTTCTTGTAGGTATAATTGCCGCGCAACCGATTTCTATAAGCAAACAAAATCAGCAGCAGTTCTGAGATGCGTGAAGCAAAGAGAAAAAAAAACACAACTCACGCGCTTCAAAGACTGGCGCTGAGTATTTTTCTCTTGGTCTTGAGCCAAGGCTACGTCGCTCTTCTGACCACGTTTATAATTGCGACGAAGGCTTTTGGCATGTCGCCAGTAGATAGCCATTAAAGTATGATCGTCCATCTCTAATCTAGCAGCATCACGCTGGGCAGCTAGACCAAACCGACCGGTGGAAAGGCCCCACTTCCAGACACGAACAAAGAATTGGCACATGACCTGGTTGAAGCGGTCGTCCCAGTGCTTCTCCCAGTCCATGGTAAAGCGGCCGATTCCCCAGCGTCGCATTGTTGCATGGACATATCGAACGTAGTCTTGGTCGATTTTTCCGTTCCCACAAATGGGAACAAGTTCGCGATGTTGGATTCGTAAGCCAGCTGAATCACTAGGGAGTGCTTCAGCGGAATCAAAATAGCCTTCTATTTTGGCACGTTCCTGATCGGATGGTGGATTTGGGACAGCAGATGTAGCACTTGTTCGACCCATCAAGCAACGCGCCAGGTCATAGCAGCTAGTCTATTTAATTTGAGGAACAAGTCAGCAATTGTGATGAAATAATGTAATTTCAATGACGCGAAATAAAACTCACAAGCATTTTCTTTCCCACGTGGTCAAGGTCCACGGTTTCCAAATCGAAGTCGGCTCTTTCTTTTTTCAATTGTTGAGGCGTCATTGATTTTCGTGTTTGATTGGTCTGAGGTGTCGGAGTTGTCGGAGCAGACGAAGTACCAGGAGAGCCAGCATGGGCGGCTTGTACGTTAACACCTTGGAACAATCTCTTGAGGGCTTCGATCTCTTCTTTCAGCTTGCGGTTTTCGTCTTCGACATGGTTTAGACGATCACTGCCTGTAGGTGTGTTTGATTGGAAAGCACTGTTGAACATGGTGCGTAGATGAATTTGTTTGGACTGGTGTGTGTGTAAATACT
>SMGU01008175.1:0-15974 GCA_004348175.1 Puccinia novopanici
AGCCCGGCTCGCATCCTTCAACGCCGCTTTAACACATTTAAACATGACACGCGTATAAGAAAATTTGGCCATCAGATTCCGCTGTTTTGGACCCATCTGAGTGTTGAAACCTGTGGGTTAGGTTTCTGGGAGCTCTCCAAGACTCCCATAGTCCGAGAGGGTTACCGGGGGACCGGCGGGGGAGAGATATAGTTTTGGAGCTTGTAGTTCTCTTGCTTTATCATCATCTTGAAATAAAGATAACTCGAACACATCTTTCTGTGGCTCCTCAGCCAGAACCAAACCACCCTCACTTCCCTTACAGAATGGTGAAATCATTTCCAATGAGCCCAACTCCAATGACAGGATACAACATTGGTTATGTCACCCCAAGCTGTACACACCCGTGATACATCATGACCTCCTTCAACCCGATGAGCCAAAACACCAGTTTGCTGCAGAGAGGCCATCATACAGGCCATATGCAGCACATACAGGCCAAAAGCCATAAATGAAAGTGCACTGCCGCTTTTTGGGAAAGGCTCCCATGAGGGAGCAGTAGTTGTTATTATGGTGTCATGAAGGCACCATAATGAGGACAACAAGCAGATATTCATGGTCTCCCACACAATTGTAATGTATCCTCACGGTCTGGTATGTACTAATGAGTTTGTCAGCACATAGGCCATTTTGGCCTTGGATTTAATTCTGTCTCAGGCACGCGGGGTTGGATTGGGTGTAAGCCTCTCTGCGCTTTCAGAGAGGTTTTGTTAGGATCAGCTTTTTGCGGGGCTGGAATCAGGTATGAATTTAGACCACAATCCACTTTTCTCAACAACCCCCTTGGGGGAAGCTTTCTGGGGTCCAATTTAAGGTTCTGACCCGGCCCCGGCAAATCTGGCAGCATCCAACTGGACTGCAGTTTGTGTCCAAATGCAGCATTGGTGTTGGAGAAACTGAAATCTTTCCAGATAGCTAGCCTCCAGGGAATGCAGAGTAGCAAGCAGTGTCAATGGGCTCTAACCTTCTGGGATTGTTCCCAGCCCCCAATATGAGAAGAACTGGGAACAAATTTCAACTCCAGGGGGGTTGACATTGAGAGATAAGTATTCTGTGTGTTTTGAGTTGACTAAGGAACTTAATTCACAGACCGTTTTTTGGGGTATCACATTTTGGTTGTAATTGATTATTGTTATCTTTTTTGAATTATTTTGGCTTTTTAAACACTTATTTTTCAAAAAAAAAAAAAGTGATATCAATGCAAAAATGGTGATGAAATCTTGAATTAGGGGGTTTCACAATAAGATTTCATTGGAAAGTTTTATGAGGCTCATTGGAAATGATAAAAACACCACTTTTTAAATCTCACATCAAGAGGGTGTGATTGATCAAACAGATCCTTCCCGGTTTGACTGTTTTGGGTGGAACCTACAATCCAGAAACATGTACCCATGGCTCACCTTTTTTGTTGAGTTGTTGTAGCTGATTTTAAGTTAAAATTATGTCGTTGGACAAAATTTTAAGGGATATGGGAAGCAAAAAATGATATTGTGAAACCCCCTATTGAACATGTCACATGGTTTTATTTAATATTTACAAGCTAATCTATTGTGTGACAAGAATGTTATGCCACATTCAATTATTAAACCTCCGGAGGGAACTAGTTCATCTCTTCCTCATGATTGGTTTATTTTTTCATCAACATGTTTTGTGCAAATATGAGCCAGCATCACACCTTCATTTGTTATTTATTTTTAGTTTGGGGTGAAATGGCTCAGTTGTGGTCATTTCAAACCTGTCCCCTATAATTTTTACCAAACTGTAGGCACCCCACCTGGGTTAAATTTTTTAAAACTGGACCCACAACACACCCCCATGGAGCAGGTTTTGAAGTTGCAACCCACCCTGCCATTGTGGAACTTCTCAAAGGGGAGAAGATCTTAGAGGGGAAATGGAGAACTACACTAGTAATAATGTATGTTGAAGCTACAGGTGCTGGTGAGGCTGACCTTTTATCTAACACTAGATTTGGGAGATTTAAACTAAGAAAAAGAAAAGAAAAGGGTGTGGCTGATTCTAACAATTCATAATGAGGGGGAAAACTTCCAAAGAGAAAATTTTGTTTATACCAAGTAGCTGATTAGAATACCAGAAGAAAGGAGTTTTTGGAGAAGGGGAATGTGGAATGGAAAATAAGATTCTGTTCAGAGTGTGCAAGCCTGAGTTATTGCTAAAAAAGGAGGATTCTGGGCAAAGTATGCAACTCTGGGGTTCATAACAATGCTGATAAAGCAGTAAAAGGGCTACAAAAATAGGATTGGTAAAAGACTAGTGAAGGTGATGGATGGTCTCTAAACAAACAAGCATGCATGAGCCATACCTACATACATGAGGAGCTAATACAGCTATATCAAGTCCTTATGTAATGTTCTGGATAATACACCAATGCACAGAGTCTCTATGGCTATGGTAAAATACAAATCACCAAAGCTCAGGATCTGGTGTGCTATGGGAAAGGGGTTATGGGATGATTATCTGCATCTAGGAGATTAATGAGTAAAAATAAGAGAAAGAGGTTTGGGGGTAGTCTGACTCTTGAGAAGGGTTACATGTCCAGGGAAAGTTTGAGAGGGTTAATTCTTTCCTGTCTGATGTTTTGCAAAGAGGAAGCCATTTCCAGAAGAGTTTGAGACATTGGGGTTCCTAATATGGGATCCAAGTGAGGGTTGCTGGGTGTGCCAAATAAAGTGACCAATTCTGGTTCCTGTGCTGAACCATGGTAATCTGAGGTTTCAGGAATGGATCCTGGGTCTGTGTATGTTAATGATTCCTATTCAGCCTGGTTATTCATCCTTGTGAAAATGAGAGAAATTTTATTATCTTGAGATCTGGTGGGAATTCCACCATGCTGTAAGGTGGTAAAATGGGCTTTGTCAGGCTATTAATCTCCCTGCTCATGGCTTTGTAGCTTAGTGGTGTTAAGATTTTAAGAAAAGATTTTGAGGCGGAGGACAATCTTGAGGAGCTGGAAGATTGGACCAAGGAGCAATATTAGGTCAGGGAAAATTAGGCTCAGACTTGATGATTTTATTTCACTGGGAAATAGCCAGAATAGATAGAAAACAACAAGGAGCATAAAAAGTGGTTGAGAAGACAGGATTTAAGCATATGCTAATGGCATATGGACAAAGCATTGTAACATAACAATGGACAGAAGAGACAGCATTACAATTTTGTAATGGAAGGAAAACATCAACACAATATTGATGGACTGAGATGGGCATCATAACTTATGATGGACTGAGATGGGCATCACAACTTATGATGGACAGGATTGAGGAAAAAAAACATCATATTAATGATGGACAGGAAATAATTGGGAAGGGAGGTTAGATGAAGTGATTTGAGAAGAGAATGTGAGCGGACACAAAGCCAGAATTCTGAGAAGTGGTAAAGTGGGCACCTAGAGTTATCACTTTCCAAGGTTTGAGTCCTGGTGGAGCCTTTCTTTTCTGACAGGCTTCTGATTGTGATTCTGGGGTGATAACTGCCAAAAAACTGATTCATTTGGATTTGATAGCTGAAAAACACAATTACCACACTTTACTCACAACAATGGGGTGGGTTGCACCTTCAGAAAAGGTGCGTCACTTGTTGAAGACCCTAACCATAAATAGGGTTGGTGAAAGAATTCAGTGTTGTAGAGAGTGCACCTCTCTGGATGAAAAAAAAAAAAACATAATTCATCCAAAATCATTAATTAGCTGCCTTTCTGAAACCCAGATTCTGCCCACCCAGGAAATTTACCTCTGCAGGAGCAATCATGGATTCTCCTACAAAGTGAGAGTTGAGACTGATTACCACCACCAGGTTACTTTTGGACTAGCTCTTGGTATTTTTTGAGAGTCAGAGATGATCTTGATCCCACCCAAGTTAACCAATAAATCCACCTGGTCACACATCCCACTGCAAAAAAAACTTGCTCAACTGCCTGCAGTTGACATGCAGAAAGTCCAAGGAAGCTTGTGGTGTTAATCCAACCTTTTTCAAAGAGTGTTTCATCCAAGCTTCAATGGAAAGTCACTTTGCACACTGCACAGTGATTGTGCCAAAAAATCTACATATGAAAACCGGTGGAGCTTGGATGGCAGCTTAGCTGGAGCATGCTGCATTTCAACTTCAGGAAGTTGAGAAAGATTTTTTTCAGTATCCATAATAAAGTTTTTCATCCTGAGATATACTCCGGAGTATCCAAAAGTCTGCATGATTTTGAATATAAATTGGAGTAAAAGTGAAATCAATTACAGCAGGATGACAAAGTTCCACATGTGAAGTCTGTGAGAAACTTATTCCAATTCATTCCATTCAGGATTTGAAACCTGATTTAATTGGAAATAACAATACAATATGATGCCATGGGGACATATAATAAATTGAAGTACACAAATGAACTACTACAATGCAAGAAAACACCTTTATGGCATCATTTCATGTAAGAATAGTTCAATATACCAAAGGCCCCTATTTAGCTTTCTGGAGTAAATTTAGAATATAAAAAAGTTTCCATTTCTGAACCTGAGAGGGATCCTCAGTTATTCACCTCACTAAAAATTATTCAGTAAAGTTAATACCCTATGGCGGACACAGCTTGGGCTTGCTTGTGGGGGAGCCAAAATGACAGGGCCAAATAACAAAGAAAGACCCTGAAAAGTTGGCTGATATGCACTCTAATGAATAAAAGGATAAAATAATGGGAAAAGGAAATAAATAGAAACATCTGGACCAGAAATCAAAAGAAAGTGCTACTTCTGTTCATCATTCATCAATTTTCCCTCGGAAAAGGTACCAACAACAGATATTCAAATACTACAGGCTAAAATGGAGTTGCAAAGCAGATTAACCAATTTCTAAGGGATGCTGCACAAGTTTTATGTAGACATGAAACTCCTCATAGATCATCCAACAGCAATAATGAGGTGAGCTTCCTTGTTGCTTCTAATGTTTATTTCTGGCTGACTTACTTTGGTATTTAAATATTACCACACTCACCTTACCAGAAATTGACTACACTGTGGCCAATCCAATTCAGTGGTACAAAACAGCTCATTTGCTGTTTACTGAGACATATGCAACTGGGGATAATTCCCTTTTACCTGGCATGAATTCATCAAGGACACTTAACCTGCAATGGGGGAAACAAACAAAATCAACAAAAAAAGAAAGTACACACACAGTATCTAATAAAATTAAGATGACTCACCTGGATTCTTCCAAATATTACAAGGCAGTTGAGGTTGTTCAATTATCAAAACCATGACCTTCTCAATATGTTTTGGGGTCAAATTATGATAGATTCAAGAATGGTTTCAAATCTCATGTTGGCACAATATGTGAAACATTCACCACCCAAAAAAAAAGATTCAAAATTAAAAAATTAAAAAAGAAGAAGAATTGACCAAAAAAATCTCAAGTGCCCTCAGTTTAGAAGGAAGTACCTAAGATACTCCCATCAATATTCCTAAAAGATATTCCAACTGTCAAGTATTTATGCCTCATCAAGGTGGTTGAGAGCAAAGCTAGATATAAGATCTTCATCTCTTCTGTGGTTAAAACAAACAGGTTTGTAAGGCTTTGTTAGAGGAGCAAAACAATAAACTGAATTCATCATTGGTTTTTAATCTTCACAATATTGCAGCTTGTTTCTCACTCTCTCAAATGTTCATTTTTTTTTCTGCACCTTTCTTTCCAATGTTTTCAAATTTAAAAAATTTCAAAACATATTTGCAGCCAATCCCAAAATGCATTCTCAACAAATCTGGTTTGGGGGATGATTTGACTGAGGATAAGGTGGGGGAGGGCATCAGAACCAGGTGTGCACTGAGAGCAAGGCATCCAGGTTCAAATTTGCTTGAGAAATTAATTGTATGGGACAGGTCCCATCCCTTCAAATTCCAAAAAAAAAAAAGTTAGTTTGTCTTGGTCTGAATTGTAGAGGCCTGTATTTGCCAATGGGGAACAAAAAAATGACAGTCCCAGGCTGCACAAATTTTGGGATTGGCTGGACATGACAAAAATATATTCAAAATCAAAAATAAGAGAAATAACCAAGCTGAAGAAATCTGAGGAGAAAAGTTGAGAGATATTGTTTGAACTTTTATTTATTTAGAAACTCTGTATTGCAGCCAGTAGTAGTGAATACTGAAAACATATAAAAATGAATGAATGAAGAGAACAAAAGAGAAGCTATCAAAGTAAAACAGATAATCATAAACAATAGAGGAAAAAAATACTAACAGCGTTTGATAAACAACTTTAACTTGGGTCCCCATGTTTTTGCAAAGTATATTTAGCAAGGCATATGCCTTTGCAAAGCAAATTCCTTGTGAAATATACTTTGCAAAATTATGCTACCCCCTTTAACTTGATGAAACAAAACAACTATAACAAGCAACAACAACTAAGAGCAGAACAAAATAATGAAACTGAAAAACAAAACAAGTCTAATTAAAGAAGAAAATAAAACAAATTGAGAAATTTGTGACTGATGTACCTCGACAACCTCCTCAACTGAATCCAATAACCTCCTCCTGAACTTGATGTTTCAGTGATCCAAATCTGTTTTCAAACAACAGTGTAATGAGTGCTTAATCTCTTGAGTTGTCAGTTGTTGATGTTAACTGTTGATTGTTTGAGCCTTGATTTGTTTTGATTTTGTTGGTAACCCAACGCATGCTTGCCGTACACGCCTCGTCCTCCACTGCTGGGTCAAATCAAGTCGCGTACATAGGCAGCAAAACTGCCGTGAAATTCACGTCTCCCGCCGCCGCCCGTGTATCACCTTGTATGGTTTTGCATGGGTTCCGTCTAGACTCTGGGGTCACCCTCTTTGGTACAAGGACCAGCTCCTTTTAATATGTAAATTCCCCCTCCCCGCCACTTGAACCGCCCCTTTTCAATCCAAAATTGCCACTCCCAATTCATCCACGAAAGCACATCATATGAGATAGCCACTTGTCTTTCCTGGGCTCGTCTAATTCGGAACTTTTGTTGATATCGTAAATTTCGATTCTAATTTTTGCATCTCCCGAATACTGCTATCTATGGCATTCTTTTCTATCCCAATTCTCTGCTTCTAGCTGTCCAGATGATTCCAAACCCTTGGCGCTATTCATTGATTGTTATTGTCAGCTCGATCTGGTAATTGCCCCTTCACCCACCTTTCCACAGCTGTAGTCGCCACTGAGGCCTCAGTAAATGCATCCCCCCTTACCCTCGTCCCTTTCTCTCCGCAGCGCCAGAACCTTTCCTTTCTGCCACGACGCACTCCTTGTTTCGTGTCCCTTCCCCTGCCATACCCTCTCCCCTCTCTCTCTCCATTGACAGAACCTTTCCATTTGGCCACAACACGCTCCTTGTTTTGTGTCCCTTCCCCTGCCAAGATTCCCGCTCACTCCGCCTGGAAACTAGCAAAAACCTCTCCCCTCCCTTCTTCCTTTCCTCCGGCTTTCAACATATCCTAATCTCTCATAACTCAACCGTTGGACAACTCCCTACAGCACGCCCTCCACGCATTACCGATTCAAGCTGCAGTTACAACAATCCTACCGAACAATATAAAACCCGTACCTCCTACCGCAGTTTTTGATTTATATCCACAAACTCCGCAATTAATATGTAGTTCACTATGGCTGACAAATCCCTAAAGCCGCGAAATGTCCTGTTGGTTTAGCATCATTAGTTCAAGTTCTGGAATCCGTCAATCTTTTCCCTCCTCCTGGCGCACCTGATCTATTTTTCAATACACAATTATCTGTTCTCAGTCAGCTTCGCAGTTGCCCCGCGGCCATCATCTGAAGAAATGTGGCGTAGGAAATGTTGATTAAATAGATAAGTCAACTAAATAGTAGCAAGACTAGCAGGGGGGAACAAAGAAACAAAAACAGATTATTTAATAAAAAAAAAGGGAATTAAGAGGATTTTACAAGGATTTGGTTTGATAGCGTTGGGATAAATGGGTGACATTCATAAGATAAGATTTTGGAAATCCGACTCAAAATTGATCCGGCGCCTATTTCAATTTCCGTCTCTTCCTTGGCTGCCCCATTAGTAGAGCAATCCTTTCCCTTGTGGCTTCAACTATTTTGATCCACGCCTCATCTTTCCTGACATCTTCCCTTATCATCTCTTCGGTTCGGATGACGACGCCTTTATCTTCGTGCCAGTTAAAATTTGGGTGGTTTAACCTCCAGTGCTCTCTGACATCAGAACGAATGGCGTATAATGTGCTGCACTTTGAGCACTTGAACCCACATTCTTCCAGCTCCGCCCTAATTTCCTGGTCGTCCCTCAGGCGAATGTAGAATTCCTGGTTGTCTTCGAAGTCAGGAACTAATTTTTTCACGTGCTTAACACAATCGGCTTCACGTTTATAGGTATGCGGCCGCGAGCAAACCAGGCATTGTGCTTTGAGAATTCCCCAGGTGGAAATTGAAGAGCAGGAAAGGAATGTCTGTTTGTTAGCTCTGAAAACTTCTTGTGGATGAAGCAGGTTTTGAAACAATCATTACCTTGTTTTACATCCCTGTGTGAAACGAGATGGGCAATGAAATTAGAATTCCGACCCTTTTCAGCTAACACCACGGTGCATTCGGGATATGGACAATGTAGCCTGATTGGGGCTATTAAAAAGCCCCACATCCAAAGGTGACGACAGTGAAAAATGTCAGATTTTCTAATTGTGCCTTGATAGAGTTAATCCTTAGCTTATTCAAAAACAAAGAAGAAGCAAAAAATACCGGCTTGGGAAGGTAAAACTTCGTGTGGAGGCTGTTGTGATGACGGAAGCTTGAAATTATTGAAAGTCCCATCAATCGTATTAATTCGCTTCCCGTTGCCGTTTTCTAGCAAATTTTGAGCCAGTCAATAAGTAACGCTCTTCTAGGACACATATTCCACACTTATCAAATCGAACTTGACGAACGGATACCATCGGTTTGATAGAAAGTGGAAGTAAAACAATCCAAGGTGTTTCCCGGTGCCATAGGCATTGGTTGTCTGATGTTGTTCATGGGTAATTGGTGGTTATTGGGTGACAAGGGCACCTTTTGGTTGAAATATCCTGTCGGATTTGACTGTCCAAAAGCTTCCGTTGGCCACGTTTGGAAGTAAGAATCCATCAGCGGAGTCTGGTTGACAGGCGCCATGGGCATCTGTGGGGTGCATCGAGAGGAGCTTTAAAGACATGCAGATAAAAATGTAATGACTTTTAGCCTCCAGTTAAGTTGACCGCGATATATACATAAGTAAAAACTCACGAGGCTAGATATCCCGCAGGAGAAAGAGCGAACGCGTTGGATGCCAAGTTATCTGCATTGAGTAATGGATAGTTTTCTATTCGTGATAATAGTAAAAAAAATCAGGCTAGTAATAAATCTCGGCCGTTTTCCGAAATAGAATGATCACATTACCTGAAATGACAAAGCCAGGTTGAATCGCTTCCCAAATGTTCTGACCACCTTGTGCCGTCAGATTATGCTGGCTAATCCACGACGAGGTTCAAGCACAGTCAAAGTATCCAGCCACCAAATTCAGACCATATTCCAAGAAATAAAACCCAATACTTCAAAAAAAAACTCACAAATTATTGTGCGACCCATTGATCGGGGGAATATCATAGCCGTGGCACTTTGCTGGAAAATTTCGAGCCTATCAGTAAATCTGTCTACTGCACACATTCTACTTGTATTATGTTGAAATTGGACAAACCACACCCACAGGGTTGATTGATGACAGGTATTGGATTGATGCCGTGGCTCCTCCTCACTGGGTAAGTCAAAGGATCCCTTTCAGTCCCAGGTGCGGTGTACATTAGTTGGCCGATATTATTCACGGGCATATGCTGTATAGCAGGTGCCAAGGGCATCTGTTGGTCGAGATATCCTATCGGATTTGGCTGTCCGAAAGATTCTAGCGTCCTCATCTGGCTGAAAGAATCCAACAGCGGAGATTGGCCGACAGGCGTCATGGGAATCTGTTGGCTGGATCCAGGGGAGCTTCAAAGAGCATTCATAGATAAACAAAAGAGGTTTTAGCCTCCAGAAAAATCACCCCGAATGTCAATGAAAAACCTTACGAAGCCGAATATACTATAGGAGAACTGTAATGTTGTGGGGTAGATAATTTTTCTGATGCATGGTGGAATAATGATTCATGAGTAAAACTTGAAATGCAAAAGATCTATGTATAAAGAAACTTGATGCTTTGCTTGAGGACATACGTGTTGGAAATGTTGGATGCAACACGCTTCCTGGACCATTAACGTACTCGGGCGCATCACAGATATTCGTCGGCTCTGGCGGAATTCCTTGTCCGCCCAACGGTTGCTGATGATTGCCGTATGTCCCGGTCGTCGATGGTGTGTTTTGGTTAGGAACAGATGGGCTTTCACAAATGAAAAGTTAAGGAGGATGAGCTTCCAACCTACGATATAAAAGGACATGACCTGAAAGATGAAAGGAAAACTCACCAAGCATCATGACCCCCGACGCAATCTGATTTTTGATTTTCATTGTATCCTGGTTCATGATGGACGAATAGTGCGTTTAAGTCAGAGTATAAATTCCAGCGAACCTTTGAAGGAGAAGAAAGAAACGTAACTAGGACGTACCTGGAGTAGTGAGTTGATTGAACGGGTCCTCGGGATTGGCATTCGATTGAATGATTTCATTGAACATCGCCTCCTCCTCTCGCGTCAACTGCTTTCCATTCCCTGATCCCTTTGAGTTCATGATGTATAGTATCTAAAAGCGATAGACTTCCTAAAAAAATAAAATGCGACATGGATATATTATTCTTCAGATATAAAAATAGCAGGGGATTCAAAAATAAAGAAATATAATAAAAAGAAAAGGCGCAGAGGACTATGAAAAGTGCTGGTTGTTAGGAGATATGACAGCTTCCGACTGGTTCAAGAGGCAAAAAATATATGGCACCCGGACTGCTATTCTATCACTGACATACATGGAAATCATGTGGTAGGAAAGGGCTAACAGCAAAAATATAAGCTGAAACTCATTCCATAACCAGTGATAAAGGATAGCTGAGGCAGACAAGAGAAGGAGGGTGCGGTGGGAGGGATTTTGAAAAAAAGAATACTATTCAAGAAGTACACGACAAGTAAGGAAGGGTTGATTCACACCTTGGGAAAGGTGATCTCGTATAGAAATAATCCCAGATGAAGAGAGGGAAGATGGATGTAGGAATGTGATTGAAAAATGATGATGATAAAGGAATTTATTATGATCGGTTTCTTACTTTGCTTTTTTTGTTTGCCGAGAGGTTATTGATCAGTTAGTAAGATTGGACTCGAGGGAAGATAGAGGAGGAGGATGGTTCTGGGAGAAGATTCCTCCCGAGCTTCTTCCTTCTTATGTTGGGAAAAAACACAGATGCATGTCCTTGAGCTTACAAGTGGTGCTCTAGCGCGCCGGACTACACCGTAGATCCTCATCAAGTCTCCTTCCTAGTTTCTTTTGCTTCTCAGGATTGTGGCGTTGATATGATTCCATAATTCCGGTCAGTTGCGCTTGACTGAGCCGCACCTTGTCATAGCGCGTAAACAAATACACTGAGAACAAGAATATAGCCGTGTTCTTCTTCTTTTTGTTCTACAGGCTCGGGATCTACATGTTCAAGCCGATTCCAATTCCTGAGCTTTCAGCACGGAGCCTGAGCCGTACTATCAATGGCCTGTGCACCGGTCAGTCGGAACTTGAGGCCGGGGAGAGATTAAGGCGGCATCAGATAACCGCCCCTGACGGAAGATTTAAGTTGTGGCTTCTTTTAGGAGACAGAATGGACTGGTAGATTAGCGGATAAGATGATCTACCTCCATCGAAGCAAAGCTGAAATAATATCATCGCAGAAGGGCATCCGGTCAAGCCTCATGCTACTTATATGTTGCCTTCACCATTCAAAGGAATGTAAGACAAGACAGAAGCCGACTTGGCAGCCATCTATATTCATGTTTTATAGAAGCTCTATGTTATTTGGAGGAACACGGACTCAAGAACTAAATATAAGTGAGCTTATGAGCTTATTAGGAGTATTATTTCTTTTAGTTTCCGAAATTAGAGGTGGCATGACCTTCCTGAGTATGTGAAGGATATGAGATGATCCTTGACGCTGGAGATTCCTCCCGAGACTGTGCTCATGAGTGTGTAAGATGGTGTCTTTTGAACAGAAGCAGATGTGTTTACAATTTTTTATCAGGGTTATGTAGAAAAGTGGGTGAAGTATCTTCCAAACGCTCCCTGTGAGGCCGCCAATTAACCTGGGTCCTGGGTGGGCCAGAGATCAGATGCTTGTGGCTCAAAAGAGGATTCTAGCGTAGAATTGACAGATACCCTGATGGATTTTGGCACTGGGTCGAGCAAATCAGGCGCGGCGCGGCGCCTTGACATCAACACAATCTCATGATAGGAAGAGGTTGGCTGATGCTGCACACACGAACTGATGGATAGCAATTGATGAGGCCTGGGCTTGTCTGAACAAACTCGATCAATGATGAGCCCGCATTCGCGGTTTTGCGAAGGCTCATAGTACCTCTGAAGACCGAAGAGAATTTGAATGCCTCCATTTGTTTCAGAGGCGTCGTCTTATTCTAACCACCATTCTACCTCCCAAAACCGGTAGTCAAGCCAACCCCTGAAAGACACACCGTGCTTTGAAATGTTATAGAAGCTGAGCTAGTCCAACTTGGTTGCGCACTTCTATCTTATTCCTGGACATGTACCGTTGTAGTATTTGGGATTGTTGTGGATTGCCAACAGACCCTCAAGAAAAAAAGCTGACAACGCAAAACTTTAGGGAGAAAACATGCTTAAGAATACAAAGGACGTGGTTGAGCGGGATGTTCGATACCAAAACAGAAAAGGCCTACAGGGTCAGCTGCCGTTGACCTCGGTCCAAGTGGAATTTACAACCTTGTTGCGATGATAACACCAGGCTTCTTTGGGTTCAACGGTGTATGGCACTCTCTCTCACACACACTCTTCCCCACACATATTGGTGCTTGGAACGCCACCTCACTTGATTTCTCAGAAAGTATGAAATACCTGGGCAGTGTTCTTGGCGTATTGCTCTTTCTTCCCAACAAATGGGCAGAAACTGAGCACATTGGATTTCCAGCCAGAAGAGTCAAGACCATCAGGCTCATCCCTGGCTGCTCACTTGGGCTTGCTGATTGCAGAAAGGAACCCCCAGATATTTCGGGGAGAGCTGTGTGGCGGTATGTCTCTCTTCCTGTGTGATTCTTCCAAAGACTGGTAAGGACCCCACAAAGAGGACCTATGTGTTTCTACGTAAATACATGATTAACGATGCAAAAAGAGTGTTGAGGAAATTTTCAAGAAATAGTTGATGGGTTCCAGTCCTGTTGTATGGGAGAATTATGATGCAAAAGAAACATCCAACGAGGCGGATATCAACCCTGGTGTTGGTCCTCTAGACTTTCAGGATGAAAGTGGGCCGGGTTGGCCCACGGGTGACCCGTGACCCACCGGGTCATGGGCCGGGTTTGGGCAGTCTAAATTACAAAAAACATAAATTTGGCCTGATCCGGAATTGAACCAGATTATTTGTGGGCCGGGCTTGGGCAGCATGATTCACAGAAATCAACATGATGACCCGGCCCGATTTGACCCGGCTCATGTGGAGCAAGGAGGAGTCAGGGCCCAGGGGCCGGATGTTCAGATTCTAAAGTCCCCTCCATCTTCAATCTTGACTCATTGGCGACTTACCAGTATCGGCTTCAACTCGGCAGTCGGCTCCTTGGCTCCTTGTCCCGCAACTCCGCAAAATCAGTCATGGCCCCAAGGAACCTAAAACGACCAGGTCGACAAGTAAAACCTCGACCACCGATTTTGTCCACTATCACCGACCAAGATGAAACAGATAGCCATCAGCCTCCAGATCAATCCCCCAGTCTACATACTGAAAATATTGAAACACGAACAGACCCGGAGGCCGACATTGAAGTTGAACCTAATAATACTCAAGCAACCAGCGATGTCAAAGTAAATGATGCTGATCGGGATGATCCATCTGAAACTCAGTCCACCGAACCTGAAAAGAAAAGACGTCGAACCACAAGCGACATCTGGTGTCACTTTGTCACCAAAGGTGAAGGTGAGATATTATCATCTTTTCTTTTCAATCTATTGATTTTTATTTTTTACAGCCCATAATTTGAAAGCGATATGCAAATACTTCCAGGCATCTCTCACGGGAAAGAGCTCAAACGGAAAGAAGCATCTTTGGCGGCACATCCAACGATGTTCAAACTATCAAAATTTGACAACCCAAACGCTCATCCAAAAGGATGCTGGGCAATCCTCTGGCTCTATGGGGTCTTGGAAATTCTCTCAACAAGCATCACCCGAACTCCTGACCAAGATGGTCATTGCCCACGAAGTACCATTCAATCTAATTCAACATTGATTCTTCAAACTCTTCCTAGCCTCCTTGCAACCTTGATTCCGACTTTTTAGCCGAGTCACTCTCCGATCGGATGTCATCTCAATGTTTGAAAAGATGAAAGAGGCACTTGGAAACGAGCTTAAATCAGTCGATCGTGTCTCTCTCACAACAGATCTGTGGACCTCTGCAAATCAAACTTCTTTTATGGTAGTATCTGCACATTTCATTGACTCCAACTGGACCCTCAACAAGCGACTCATTTCATTCAAAGAATTACCCAGTCCTCACACAGGACCAGCGATAGCCAATCAACTCATCTCCACCATGGTTGATTGGAAGATAATCGACAAGGTGGCCTTTATAACAGTTGATAATGCTTCAGCCAACAATGCCGCAATGACCCGAGTATCTAGTCTCCTGAGAGACCGCAGCAAGAATCCACCTGAACTGAAAGGCCAGTTCTTCCATGTGCGTTGTGCTGCACATATCATCGATCTGATTGTCAAGGATGGTCTCAAGAAGCTGTCAAACGCGGTCAACAATATTCGAGAGAGTGTCCTTTTCATCAAAAGCACACCATCTAGAAAGCAGATGTTCAAGAAGTCAATAGAGATCGCCAACGTTCAAGTTAAAGCACTACCCTCAAAGGACGTTCCAACTCGCTGGAACTCGACCTATCTAATGCTTAAATCCTCACTTCCGTACAAGGAAGCCTTCGACAACTTAGCATTGGAGGATGCAAATTTTACCTCCTGCCCTACAGTACACGATTGGGAGGAGATCGAGGAAATGAAAGACTTCTTTGAAATCTTCCAAGATGGTACGTTAAAATTTTTCTTTTCTTCTTTCTACTCTCAATTTTTTTTATTCAATCGATTGGGGCTCATTTGCGTTATCTTGAATAGTAACACTCATACTAGGAAAAACCCACCGACCAACAGCACATCAGGTCTACATTAATATGAAGAAGATCGATAGACACCTCTCAATGGCCGTGAAAGCGAATTTAAGCCATACACATGACATCATCCAGCCCATGCAAGATAAATTCGAGAAGTACTGGAGCCAAATGAGGGATTTTGCCGCTATTGCTTCAGTTTTTGATCCTCGCTGCAAACTTCACCTAGTAACGTTCATGCTCACCAAACATCCTGACGACCCTCAATGTATCGAAGATGTTAAGAAGAATCTTTATGCTTGGTTCAGTAATGTTGCCATTACAACATCCTCAAAAGCATCCGACCATAATGCTCGCAAAGAAACACAATCAATCAAAACCTCAGCATCAAAAGATAAGGATACCGCCAATGCTCGGTTTAGGCAGTACCTTGCTGGCCAAATGACCACACAAAATACATTGCCGACTGCCGAGCTGGATTTGTATCTTCAAGAGACTATCGCCATTGACACGCCCAATTTTGACCTTCTCAACTGGTGGAAAGTGAATTTGGCTTGGTTCCCTTGGCTTGCAATGATGGCCAAGACGATTTTGATGACTCCGACAACCTCAATATCAT
>SMGU01008183.1:0-15890 GCA_004348175.1 Puccinia novopanici
ACTGGTGCAGACAATGGATGGTGGAGAGGTTCTGATTCAGGGGATGGTGTAAGCCCAGACTGGTTACTGGTGCAGACAAGGTAAGAGGAGTGACTAATATAATATCCTATAAGGCTAATGACCAGTGCTAAGCAATTCTTCTTGATTCCTAGTGAGCTGACGGGGGGACAAAATGAAGGGGAAAAAGAGCCGTACTTATAGTAAATGGGGAGAAAGGCCAACTTGTGGTTGGGTACAACTGTAAGAGGGATGGAACATTCTAGAGAGGGAGAAAAAGGGCCAACATGTGGTTGCATATGAGAATGAAACAAGGGTCACAAGCCTCATGGAACAAAATGGAAAGAACCTAGGTGGAAACAGACTTGTGGGTGGATATGCTGGAGTTGTGGTTGCATTTATTGTTGAGAATTTTCCTGTGGCTGACTTGTGGTTATGTGTATTTGAGAATTTTCATGTATCAGAGTTGTGGTTGCAGGTTGAAAGGGTTCATGTGAGATTTCTGGGGGTTTATTGCTTGTGTAATCCTTGTGTAATGTTGTTGTGACACTTGAGGGGGCCTGGGTTTGAGTTTGTTGCTGTGTGTGGGGCTTGTATCAGTTGTGAGGCCCTGTGGAAGATTGGCTTACCACAACGCTCAACTACATCCCTCTGTCAATCACCCAGATAACACACCTGATGCCTAAAATTTCATGGCAATGCAGGCTGGCCTTGGCTGGCAATGCAGGTCTCCTGATTACCTACTTCGTGACTGCCTGATGCAACAACGCCCCAACTTAGGCCATCAATTCCCTAGACCCAACATACCTGCGCATTAATGCCATCCCACCAACCAGATTGTTTTTCAATCTTTCTATCCAATTGTAACCCCTCTGGGTTTTACCAGAGTCTACCCACAGCTGCTCCTGCCCAGACAAGCCAATGTCCCTGCCAGTTTTTTGCCACCGCCAGCCAGACCAGCAGACCGATATTGACCCCAATATTGACTCCAACATGTCCACCCACCCTCAAACCACAGCTCATCCCATTGAGCCCAATCATCAGCCCACCAGTCTCTGGTCATGGATGAGCCGTCCACCCATCTGGGGGAAACCTCCATGTGAATGGTGGAGTTGGGGGATGTGGCTGAAGACATGGGAAACATCTTGTTTGACCATGTAGTGGCTGAGGATGCAGAAGATGCGCCAATTGTTGACTCAGGTGTGTCCCATCACTTGTGTGGTGATTTTAGACTTTTTTCTAATTTTGTTCCCTTTGCTTGTTCCATCCCTCTAAAAGTGGCCACCACGGGCAACAACACTCATATCACCGGGTCTGGTGACCTGAATTTCAGGGGTGTTGACAACCAACATGTCACCCTTCATGGAGTTCTCTATTGTGAGCTTGCCAGATCCACCCTGATATCGCTCTCCGCTATCAGGAAAGCTAATGCCTTCTTTGCATATCACACTAGACAGGACTGCTTCAACATATATACAAAAGCTAGTGTCCTTGTCTTCCGCTGTCCCTATGTTCCCCATCAAAATAAGTGGATTTTTCCCAGACCATTGCCTTGTTCTATGCCCATTGTTTCTTTGCATCCTATGCGCAATACTATGCCACGTACATCTGAGCCTTCATTTTTCCCAATCTCCACTGACACCCGCACAAAGATGAAGAATGAGACTTTCACAACGCCGCTACATGTTGACAATAACTCACCTACATTGACATCTTTGAGTCTCTCCCAAGATGAACAGGTACTTCTTCATTGGCACCGTGTTTTTGGCCATGTCTGTATCAGAAAAATCCGCCAGATCATCGAAAACAGCCTCTGGCGCAGTAACCTCCCAACATCTCTTCCCAAAGGCAATGTCAAGTGCAATATTTGCGCTCACAGCAAGAGCATCATGCGACCATTGTTGCTCACATCTGGTCGGACCCTGGGAAAATTGGATGTAGCTATGGCTGACGTAGTGGGGCCGTTTGAGGTAGAGACGTTTAACCAAGGCAAGTATCTTCTGACCTTACGTGATGTTGGCACTGGGTATAGTGAGGCCAAAGTATTGGTCACCAAAGACCAGTCATTTCAGATGCTCATAGACACCATCAATTGATGGGAACCACAAACCGGCTGTTTAGTAAAGACAGTCTGCACTGACAATGGCGGAGAATTCTCCAGTCAAACTCTGACACATTTTCTTATAGCAAAAGGCATACGGGCAGAACGGTCACTTCCCTATCACCATTATCAGAATGGAGTGATACAGCATTTCAACAGGATGCTCCAGGAAATGGGATGCACAGTCTTCATTGACAGTGGTCTTGGCAAGTCCCTGTGGGGATTCTCTTTTATATGGGCTTGTGATCTTCTCAATCTAATCCGTAACAAGCATAGTGGGCTGATCATGCCTTATGAGGCATTCCATGGAACAAGGCCTTCCTTTGATCAATCAAAGCTTTTTGGACAACGCACTTTTGTCCATGTCATGCCCGAAGGCAGACGCAAACTCAATGACAGAGCGGTAGAGGGCCGTGTGGTAGCTCACTGCGATGACAGCAAAGGAAGGATTTTTTTCCTCACTGGAACCAAAAAATTAGTAGCATTATTGGCCATAGCACACTGGCCAGGTGATAAACCTACGTCTTGTTTGACTAAACACCCTGTAGTTCACACCGATCAAGCTTCCTCTTCTCTCTCAAGCCAGTTCCCCCCAATTCTTGTGCCTTATCACAGGTGAAGGAACCAGTGTGAAAGTCAGATATAGACTTTATTGTCAATTACATGGAACTTGGCAATTTCAGAGATGAAGTGGTTTTCACCAAACAAGAACTCACCGGGGATTGCGTACTGCTGGAATGCACCTTCTATGCCACCTCAGTACCCAAAACTTTCAAGCAAGCACAGAAATCACCTCAATGGACAAACTGGAAGAAGGTGATTGATGAGGAACTTCAGAACCTGAATTTCATGTGGGTCTGGTCAATCAAGGTGGTTCCCACAAGGCAAGAACCCCTCAAAGGTTGATGGGTTTTTGCTGAAAAGTGTAACAATGCAGGCAAAATTGTGCAATACAAAGAATTGTATGTTGCAAAAGGTTTCACACAGATACTTTGTGTTGACTATGAAGCTACTTTTGCGCCCACCGCAACTTTTGTCTCTCTGCAACTACTACTGACACTGGCAACCAAATTTAACTGGCATGTTTTCTCTTTTGATTTTGTGGCAGCATATTTAAACACGCCAATAGACAAAGAGGTCTGGGTCAAGGCTCCTGAGGGCATGGATGTTTGTCCAGGCAAAGGTATGTTGCTCCATAAAGCCCTGTATGGTACCAAACAAGCAGCTTGCTGCTGGTGGTTACATCTAAAGGGAGTTCTTAAAGATTTAGGTTTTGAGTCAAGCCAGTATGACAACAGCTTCTACACCATAAAGTAGAAGGCGCAACACAGGATCATCTGGATTCATGTAGACAATGGAGTGGTCACCAGCTCTTTGGACAACCTCCTACATGACCTTGAGCATCAACTCAAGGGTTTACTGAAGATCAAATGGTCAAAGGGTTTAGACTCCATGGTAGGTCTGGAAATCAAACGCCAAAACTCTGGTTTTAGTCTTTGACAGCCAAAATTGATCAACAAACTACTTTCAACACACTGGGATGGTGCTATAACTCACAAGACCCCACTCCCATCTAATCCTGAGCTTGTGACTGACCCGAATGAAGATCCCACTCAATCTACTAATTTTTTGTCAATCATAGGCATGCTCAGCTACCTGGCGGTAGAAAGCCAACCCAACATAGCATTTGGGGTGAACCTCTTGGCTAGGTTCTCAGCCAGCCCTGGTACAAGACACTGGAAAGGTGTCCATAATCTGATTGGTTATGTCGCAGGGTCACAGAATGTTTCACTGAACCTTTTTCCCAATTCCAAACCAAAACCCCTGAAATGCTTCTGCGACGCATCATGGGGTGGTGAATTTGCCAAATCTACCTACGGCATTCTCATCACCTTGTTTGGATGCCCAGTCCTGTGGTCTTAGAAATTTTGCCTCAGTGGCAGCATCAACATGGCAGGCAGAGTACATGGCTCTGGACATGGGGACTAGCTGGCAGGTGCTATGGGTGCGCCATCTATTGACTCACATCCTTCACAAAGAATTTCCAGGCACAATATTATGCAATAATCTGGCAGCTATCCGAGTGAGCACTGATGACTCTGCCAACAAAAGAGTCCATCATTTGGACAGGGAGTTCTACTTGACCAATCAAGCTCTGTACAACATAAGAACAGAGCTTGTCTGGGTACCGACCAAACTACAACTTGCTGGTATACTGACTAAATCTCTAACCAAGGAGCCTTTTGAGTTGTTCTGAGGGAGAATAATGTCTGGAGGCTAGGTGAGGGGGGAGTGTTGTAACCCAGTAAGTGGGTCACGTTCCAGGATCACCTAAGCCCTCTGAGTGCATGTATATAAACCTGAGTTCTCCTTCTACACATGGAATGCCATTACTTCTTTTACTTCTCATCCTTTTCCACATCAAATTCCAGTCAAAGAAACTTCTCCTATAATTTTTTCAAATGTGATTTTATGTTTCATCATAGCTTTAGAAAGTTTCATTCATGGTCTTCAGTTAACTGGTATTCATCCCAGAACTTGCCTTTCCCCCCTACACTCCATTCCTCCATCTTTCCCATCAACAATACATCCAAAGGGGAGTAAATGGATATGAATCCCTCTGTTTCTACAGCTCTCCAGGTCCTCACTGACAAAATTTCTGAATCAGTAGATTATGTGCGCCTCAGGTTGCATCAATGTACGTGATTCATTGCAATCAATGCAGGCTTGGGCCACACCTTGTATCTTGCCTCAGATGTGTGGCCACTGGGAGACAATGTTCTTATCAAAGAGGTTCAATCTTTCACCTTCCAATGATTGGAATGATCATTGACCAATTTTTTGATTTGTAGATTCTGCATCTCATTGGCTTGCATTGATGCAGCATATCCACAATATCTACTCACAATATCAATATCCAGATGATGTAGGTTGGATTTAAATTCCTTGTTCCATCCTTCAGGAAATCAGTGACTTCAACCAAGGACAACCAAGAGAGCTACTGGATTCCTCCAAGCACAAGTGGGAAAATACCTCTCATTATGTGTCCAAGAATGCTTCTCTCTCCGATTCTGAAATTGCCAATTGGTTGGAGTCAGAAAACTCCTCGCATTCAGATTCTGAGAATACTTCTCAGTTGGAGGGAAACAATTTGCCTCATTTTGAGTCCAAGACCAATTCAGTCATAATATTTGGTCAACCATCCTCCACTGGGTCTGGCCAAAGTGATTCCTCCATGATCACAATGAGCGGCAGCAATGACCAGTCAATAAAGCTCCTGGTTTTCTGAGCTGCATACATACTTGGCTCTGAGATGTGTAGGCACTATGGACTTTGCTATCATTGCTTCTATGACCCCAATTTTATTTTCAACCAGTGATGCATTTTTTTATTGATTCCTATGTGAGGTCCTATATGTGAGCCTGTGTTTACTCTCCTGAACTTGCTCTTGTGCTTGTGTGATGCCCAGTGGCAGAGGTAGAAGTTTTCAAAAGAATTAAAGTTGTAACCAACAGGATATCTAGTCTTGTGAGCTTCTACAGCACTTTGAAGCATGTCTTCCAGTTTGCTTGAAGTTATTTGCCTCTGTGGACTTGTCCCCAGTTAGAATCACATACATGCAGAGATAGCTACAACAGAATCATTGAGTCTGAGAGTGGGAATCCCAAGGATTCCTTGCCTCAAACCTCAAAATACATGTCATACAGAGTCCCACATGACCAAAAAAACGATGCCAGAAGAGCAATATACGCTTGTTTTTGGTCAGATCTTCTGATCTCCACATGAAATTCTGACTCCTTGTCAGTGGCTCTTTAAACAGGTCATCAGCAGAGAAATTTGAAACTTTATATTTCATGAGAGAAACATCAGCAAGAGGATTTGAGACAGGAGGGAGATTTTGAGAAACGGAAGAAGCAGGGAAAACAGAGCAGGAAGATAGAGTAGAAACAGGAGGAACTCCAATTGAAGCTGGAGATTTCAATTTAGCCAAAAGGCACACCACGTCTTCATTGGATGGAGGGACAGGATGTTGAGACAGAAAAGCAATGGATAGGGAAAACACCATTGGTTTTTTGCCTTGTCAAGATTGCAAGTGAACAGCACATTATTCATGACATCCACTTCAAACATTAAGTACATTCCCAGCATGGACAGTGGTTGAGTGACATGGGACAGTGGTTAGTCATACAGTGGTTGCATGATTTTTTTTGTAATTTTTTGTCAGATTTTTCATCACATTTGAACCTCTGTGCTCATCTTGCATGCATTGCCACACCCATATTTCAAAAATTACCTATCTTTATTTTTTTTTCATCTGGAAATGCATGCCAGATGAGCACAGAGGTTCAACTGGGATGAAAAATGTGACAAAAATTTACAAAAAAAATCATGTAACCACTGCATGACTAATCACTGTCCCATGTCATTCAACCGCTGTTCATGCTGGGAATGTACTTAATGTTTGTAGTGATCGCATATACGGAACTTGTCCTGTGTATTGTCATATGAGACAGATACATTAGCCTTCCTTAGCGCAGCCATAGACAACAAGGTTGATCTGGCATGCTCACAGTACAGCACTCCCTTTAGGACAATTAAGGTTCTGCGTGCCCCATGGAAGTGGAGATTTCCAATTTCTATAATATAGGATTTACTGGTTGCAGTAGCTACCCATAAAGGTGGTGGTTTAGATAGTTGTTGAAAGCAGTGTAGGAAGTTGAAAGATCCAGTGAAATGATGAGAAGCACCGGTGTCAAAAATGACCGGGTGACCCACATTAATATTATTGCCCAAAGACATGTTTTGAAAGTCTAGGTCATCCAGATCATCTGGGATGTCCCCAAGCTCCACAAAACAAGCCTCAGCTCCGCCCCCGGATGTCTTGGATGAGGGCACACCAGTGGACTCCCACGCGGTTGGAGTGTTGTAGTGGGGTCAATAGTAATTGGCCAGATGTCTGGCTTGGAGCTGAGAGTGAGTCGGAGGTGGGGCCACTGGATTGGATTGGGCTGCCGAGGAGCTGGGCTGGGAGGATTGAGTGTAAAGCAAGCCAACGAAAGTTTCTGGAGTTGGATTGCCGAGCTGACTGGTTGTCCCGCGGGGTGGGAATGGAGACAAACCAGGACCCCGCAAACGTTTGTTGATTTGGTTGGCTTTGGCGTGTTGAGTACAGTTGCAAAGGTAGTGATCAGGCACCCCACATTACCAGCACTTGTTTGCTGTAGCTGTGTAGAAATCCAACGCATCTGGCCAGTTTTCTTTGGGAACATCATTCAAGAAGGTGTTGAAATCAAAAACTGATGTGTCTTTGGTATTGATTTGAAATGCTGTTGGCGGTGCTTCTGAAGTCTTTTGAGCAGTCTCAATCCCTTCTTCATGTATGTACTGTTGACATCACACATTGAACATAAGCACCAGCACCTTGAATGTTGGAAGAAGGTGGTTTGGGTCGTTTTGAACTGCATTTTCAATCCAACGCTCAAACTCCTTTTTGAAAGGCAGGGACGACTGCATGATAGCTGACTGCAGCACAAAACCAAAGAAAGAATTGGAGTGGATTTGGACATTGAGGCCCTTCCATTCAGTGTACAGATCCTTCATTGTTGTTGTAATACCGGTGCTAGGATCGGACATGTCAACCAAGAAGGACAAGAACCTCTGCCAAATGTTCATTTGGGCTGCACAAGAGACTGAGGAGAACTTCTTTTTCAGCGCCGCATGCATGCCATAGGCCCTCTCACAGCGTTGGAGGTCTGAGGTAAGTGAAGGATGAACACTACTGAGCATAACTTGTCAAGCAATTTTTTCAAAAGTTGATTTGTTGTTTGGCTTGAAGAAAAACTCGCTGTTGGAGAAACTTGAGTGGCCAACTTCTTGAAGCTCGTGGGTCCAGTGGCAAAAGTTCTTTCCATCTGCAACAAGTTTGTTTTCCGCAGTCCAACGTTTGTTGATGGCTGCTACAGTTGTGTTGATTATTTTCAACTGCTTGAGTTGGAATTCCGCTGCTATGTACTAGTCCATCTCCTCTTGTGAAAAGGTCAGCCTAGCTGGTGCAGTGGCGGTTGTAGGCGCTGGTATAGGGGTCAAATTGGAAGTTTGAGTCGTCCGCCCAGCATGAGGTGGAGGCCCATGTTGATATGCTTGGGAAGCCAGGGCCCTAGCAGTTGCAATTGGATCCTGGCGTGAAGATTGGGTGGGTGGAGGGCAGATGGTTGATGTGGAGCGGAACAAGAAAGAAGCAGAAGCTCTAACATTGCATGTATATAAGATGGCTACAGATTATATACATGCTCTAAGAGGGGCTTAGGTGAGATCTACCTGTAACCCAGTGACTGGGTTACAACACTCCCCCCTCACCTAGCCTCCAGACAGAATCCTCCCCCGTAATGATTCAAAAGGCTCCTTTGTAAGAGCTTTAGTAAGTATGTCAGCTAGTTGATCATTTGTGGGAACCCACACCAATTCTGTCTTCTTGTCATGAAGTGCCTGATTAGTTAGATAGTACTCTCTCTCTACGTGCCGGACTCTCTTATTTGCAGAGTCATCTGTACTCACACGGATGGCCGCTTGGTTGTCACACAGTAGAGTGCCAGTAAAGTTCTCTTTGAGGATATCTGTTAGTAGATGACGGACCCACAGTACCTGGCGAGTGCCCATCCCAAGGGCCATGTACTCCACCTGGCAAGTCAACGCTGCGACTGTTGCAAACCGGCGAGACGACCAAGTACCGGACAGCCATAGAATGTGATGAGTATGCCGTAAGTAGATTTGGCAAATTCGCCTCCCCATGATGCGTCGCTGTAGCATTTTAGAGGTTTGGGACACGAGTTGGGAAAAAGATTTAAAAAAACATCTTTTGAATGAGCTACATACCCAATTAGGTGACGGACACCTTTCCAGTGGTTGACACCAGGATTGGCGGAGAATCTGGCTAGCAAGTTGACTGAAAACGCTATGTCTGGCCTGCTTCCAACTGCTAGGTAACTAAGCATACCTATGACGGACAAGAAGTTAGAAGACTGATTGGGATCTCCGTCAGGGTCAGTAACAAGTTCTAAGTTAGCAGGAAGAGGAGTTTTGTGAGTCATTGTGCCATCCCAATGCGACGACAGCAGTTGGTTGATGAGTTTGGGTTGACGGAGACTGAAACCTGCGGGATGGCGTTTTATTTCTAAGCCTACCATTGAGTCTAATCCATTTGACCACTTGATTTTCATATCACATTCAATTATCATCTTCAAATTCTCCAACAGTCTCTTTCTAGAAGCTACTGCCAATCTTTCGTCCACATGGAGCCAAATGATCATGAATTCTTTCCATTTTTGATAGAAGTATAACAAAGATTCAAGTTCAGATGATACAAAACCAATTTCTTCCATCTTTTTCTTGAAAAACTTCCACCAACAGCAAGCTGACTGCTTGGTCCCATACAGTGCCTTGTGCAACAGCATGGCTTCTCCGGGTTTGACATCCATCCCTTCCGGGGCTTTGACCCAGACATCTTCATCTATTGGTGATTTGAGATATGCTGCTACAAAATCAAAAGAAAAGACTGGCCAGTTGAATTTCCCTGCTAAAGTGAGTATCAATAAGGGAAACAAAAGTTGCAGTGGGAGCAAAAGTGGCATCATAGTTGACGCCGTGCACTTGGGTAAAACCCTTGGCTACATACCGTGCTTTATAGCGGATGACTTCCCCTGAATCATTGCATTTCTCTGCGAAAACCCATCGACCTTTCAGTGGTTTACGTCCTGCTGGAACCACTTTGACAGACCACACCTTCATGACGTTGAGGTTCTTCAATTCTTCATCCACGGCCTTTTTCCATTTGATCCATTGCGTAGACCGCTGAGCCTGCTTAAAAGTTTTCGGAACCGTTGCCGCATAGAATGTGCATTCTAGCAGGACTCGGTCAACGGACAACTCCTGCTTATTGAAAGTGATCTCATTGGAGAAATTACCGAGTTCCATCCGATTGATAATGTATTCAACAAAGAGTACCACAACGGGTGGCTTAGTTGAAGGTGGACCCGGCGAGAAAACAGTTGGAATTTTTCGGCGCGCTGGAGCTGATGCAGGTTCTGCAGAAGAAGAATCAGTAGGCTTTTTTATTTGGAGGGTGTCAGGCCAGTGTGCAACAGCGGATGCAATCAATTTATCGGTCCCTTTTAAAACAAAGATCCAACCTTTGCTATCATCGCAGTGGGCGATGACACGTCCTTCAACCGCGCGTTCGTCCAGTTTTCGCCTTCCTTCTGTCATGACATGCACGAAGGCGCGCTGTCCAAACATCTGCGATCTGTCGAAAGATGGTTTGACTCCTCGGAAAGCTTCGAATGGAGTTACTGGTCCACTGTGCCTGTTAGGAATCAAATTTAAAACGTCACAAGCCCAGATGAATGAGAACCCCCAAAAGGTTTTCCCGAGGCCGCTGTCAATCAAAAGCGTCCGGCCCATATCTTGTAGTGTCCTATTGAAACGCTCAATGACGCCGTTCTGGTAATGATGGTAAGGAAGCGCTTGTTCGGCTTTGATCCCTTTAGCTGTCAGGAAATTGGAGAGAAGGTGACTGGAGAATTCTCCACCATTGTCAGTGCGCACTGCCTTTACAAGCATACCGGTTTGTCTTTCCCATCTGTTAATTGTATCAATGAAGAGTTGACACGACTGGTCTTTAGAGATTAAGACTTTTACCTCACTAAAGCCAGTAGCTACATCGCGGATTGTTAGCAAGAATTTGCCTTTGTTGAAGGTTTCAACCTCAAAGGGGCCAACAATGTCTGCCGTGATGACATCGAGTTTGTTGATGGTCCGGCCAGATGGGTTGAGAGTTGGGCGCATGAGACTCTTGCTGCGTGCGCACACATCGCATTTGATATCCCCTTTTGGTAGGGAGACCGGAAGATCGAGGCAAAGTTTCTGTTGCACAATTTGACGTATCTTCCTGATGCTGACGTGGCCAAAAATCCTGTGCCAATGAAGGAGAATTTGTTCCTCTTTTGATAGACTCAGAGAGGTTAGCGTAGACGGAAACTTTTCAAGGTGAAGGGGCGTCACAAAAGTTTCAGGCTTCAATTTAGCGCGCAGGTCTGTGGACACGGGACAGAAAGATGGATCTGGGGCATGGGGCATATCATTGCAATGGGGCATAGTTGGAACTACAGGTCTGGTGGCCAAAGATGGCGATATGGGCTTTGGAAAAATCCACTTGTTTTGATGTCGCACATAGGGGCAGCGGAAGACAAGGACGTTTGCTTTTGTGTATATGTTAAAGCAATCCTGTGATGTGTCATACACAAAGAACATGTTAGCCTTCCAAAGTGCCAATAGCAAGATCAATGTAGATCTGGCTAGCTCACAATAAAGAACTCCATGGAGCATGACTCGCTGGTTATCCACGCCTCTGAAGGTGAGGTCACCCGTTCCGGTGATATGGGCATTGTTGCCAGCAGTAGCCACTTTTAGGGGAATGGGAGTAGAAAAAACACGAAAATTAGAAAAGAGTTTGAAATCACCGCAGAGGTGGTGAGACGCACCTGAATCCACAATGGGCGCATCATCCGCGTTGTCTGCCACCACGTGGTCAAACGAGATGTTGGCCATGTCCTCGGCCACATCCCCAAGCTCCACCATCCTTGCAGATGATTCTTCATGGTGGTAGAAGTCTTGGTTGGGGACGGTGGCTTGGTGGACGTTTGATGGCGCTCGGGATGAGGCGGTGGATTGACTGGGCGGTTGGACTCTTTGCAGGCGGTATTGTGGCCGATAGCAATCAGCTGGTCTTCCTGGCGGGGGGGCTGGAGGGGGAGGGTTGTAGGTTTGGCGAGGCGTGAAAGGTTGTGGGTACACTCCTGAGTAACCAGGGGGTGTCACAATTGGCCAGAAAGCCTGGAAACCGTTCTGAGGTGGCGCTGGGGTGCGGTGGATGGGCGTATTGGGTCGAAAGTTTTGATGACCAAGATTAGGACGTTGACGCATTGGGCAGTCACGGAGAAGGTGATCGGGCGACCGTCATTGCCAGCATAACCCCGCCTGCATTGCCATAAAGTCATAGGCGTCAGGCGTGTTATCTGGGTGCGACGGCGCAGGAGGTTGGGTGGGCGGGAGGGCTGAATCTACTGAGGGGGCGGCGTGAAGCGCAAGCGCCAGAGCGTCGGAGTTGGAAGTCGCGGCGGAAGGCTGGGACAGGGACTGCTGATGTCGGATGACATCCACGAGGCGGACCATTGTGTCGAAATCCATGGCGGAACCATCCTGCGAGTTTTGATACGCCACTTCAACCTGCCGATTGAATTCTTCGGCGAGCCGGGGTTCTGATGCCAATCCATTCTGCAGGACAAGGCCAGCGATGTCGTCCCTCGTGAAATTGATATGAATAGTCTCCAGCTCGTCGAGGATGTCATCCAAATGTGCTGACATTGCCGCGGTAGATTGATGTTGGCTGGAATCAAAAGCTAGGAGTCGGCGGAAAGCGTTCATTTGTGCTGCTCTACTGATAGAATTAAAGCGGCACCTAGCTTCTTCCCACATGGCATGGGCGGTGTCGAAACGGGAGAAGCCACGCCGGAGGGACCGAGACACGGAAGAAATGAGGATGGACCGTCCGATCCGTTCATGTACCGGATTGTAGTTTGGTCGATGGTAGAACATTGGTTTGTTCACCGCATCATGCATCCTCTCATCGATGTAGTCAACCCACGCAGCATAATTAGATCCGTCCGGCGCCAAACGGTCCTCATCGCGGATCTGGCCGTTGATGGAGCTGATGATCGCAGCTGCGGAACAATCCAGGTCAGTATCAGCCCGGCGAGACTCACTGATAACAACGGCTGCTGGAGGAGGGTCGGCGGCAACGGCGTTTCCGGGGGCGTTGGTTGGAAGGTGGGGGGGTGCTCCTCTTGAAGCGCGAGGGTGTTGTGCGCTTGTGGAGCGACGTGGACGGGTTGTGGCGGGGGCCGCTGTGGGTGCTGCACCTAGAGCTGTTTGAGGATCGGTGGACATGACTACTGGGTGAGGGGGAGAGTGAAAGACGGAAGAACGGAGATGGAGGAACTTGGTTTGATGGGCGATAAGAGGGAAGGAAGACGGGAGTGAGGAGGAATAGACGGGAAATAAGAAAAACAAGAAAAGGTGAGTCGATAGAACAAGAAAGGGGGTTTTTTTTTTGTTTATTATTTTTTTGTTTGATATAGAAAAAGGAGACGAGAGTGTAGAGATGGGAGAACGAGAAGGAGGAAGGGAGGTGAAAATCCGGGGTGAAGGAGGAAGGGAGGTTGAAAATCCGGGGTGATCGGCGAGGTCGGTGACCGGTGTGCTTGCTGTACGCTTATTCAGCCCCTGAGTCTGGCGTCCCAGCTCAGGATATACCTAGGGTAGCTAGTCCTTGGTAGCTTAATCAGCTGTATCAACAAACGCAGCACAGTCTCGGGATGTCCAAGGTGATGGAAGCGTGTTGAAAGGTTGAATTTTTGAGTGGAATAGAGTTGGAAGAAAAAAACTGATATGATCGGGAGTTTGGTAACAAAAAAAGATTCAGAAGAACGGGACGATTACACCCTACGCTGGGCTACCCAAGAGTAAAACAGATGGAAAGTAGTAGGTCGATTACGCCCTACGCTGGGCTACCTTGTTTGATTGGTGATTGAGGAAAAGGAGGTTCGCGAGATTTGTTAAATGGCGCTCATAACCTGATGTAGAGCGGAAAGTAAAGAAGTAGAAGCTCTAACATTGCATGTATATAAGATGGCTACAGATTATATACATGCTCTAAGAGGGGCTTAGGTGAGCTCTACCTGTAACCCAGTGACTGGGTTACAACATTTTGCAAGGACCTTGGACATGGTTGTGGTCTGAGCTCCTGGATGTCGCTTGCTAGCAAGCGACACACTATTTTTTGTGGTGGATAGTACCATTTTGGGAATTGACCCAAAAATTCATACATTTAGGTTACCCAATTTACAGGGGTTGCTGATAGATGGCCTATGTAGGTCAGACTCACGGCAGCAGGAAGAACACTGTGGAAGACTCTGGCACTGGGTGGTGCATCCATCCATGTCACACTCCCACCAAGTGCATGTCGCAGGTCTCTCCTTGACCTGTCACACTGGCCACTCAGCACAGCAGCCTTCACCATACACTTTTTTCGAGTTTAACTTCGAATTCGAACCACAAAACACAAACGAAATGGATCCCAAACTGAACGACCTTCTGCACTGGGCGGTAGAGCACACGAACAACCCATCAGCTGCACATCCCACTCGATCTAGCACCGCCATTGCACCAGTACCCTCCTCCGAGAGCCCCGCCGCACCCTTGTCAATCACTTACAACCCCCATGAATCTGCTCAAGACCAGGCCCCAACGAGCTTTAAAAAACTTGACACGGGCGTGCTCGACGCAATACTCGGTAGGACCGATGCCATTCGCATGAGAGAAGCTATGGACATCTTCGAAGATCCCAACAAATCTATCCATGAACGCTGTAATGCCGGTGAAGAACTAGAGGACCTCATTCAAGATCTGGATAATGCTAATGGTATAGGATTTCAAAATATAGTCTGGATCTGACATGATTCTTGTCTGAAATCTCACTGATAGCCTTTTTTTTTTTTTACAGATATGGAAGTTTTGGGCTTTTGGCCCAGGCTGATAACCTTGCTGGAATCTTCCACGTCTGGAGGCAACGACGATGACTTGATCAAATTTCACACTTGTTGGATCTGCGGGACGGCTGTTCAAAATAACCCCAAATCTCAAACTGCGGTGAGTATCACTATTCGATGTTGGATTTTATTAAATCCAAAGTATTAAAATGGCAAGATTAGATCCTTAAATTTTTTAAATTGACCAGACTTGCACTTCCGAACATTATAGTTTTTAAAAAAGGATCCGCTGCCCACGATTTTAGAGATCTTGTGCCATGGATCCGAGGCTACGCAAGCGAAAGCGATGTACTGTCTCAGCTCGACCTTAAAACATGCGCCGGAAGAGACCCAAGCGATGAGGAAGTTTTCTGACGCACGTGGGTGGGAGACGTTGCATGAATGTCTACGAGGGCCGTCGATGACCCTTCGCCGAAAGACGGTCTTTCTGATCAATACCTTGCTACTTGAAGAGTCGTTGGACTTGGATGAACTCCGCGCCGCTGGCTTGCTCAATACCTTGATTGCTTCCTTGTCCCCCTCAAGAGCAATTCCAGCCGGGAAAGATGGGGACCTGAATGCCCAAGATGAAGACTAGTTTGTGTCTCTTTGTTTTTTTTCTTCATTGAAGAGCGGACCATGGAGCACCACCAGCAAGGGCTTCTGATTCCGGGTTCTCAAGCTGATTGATCCATGTATTTTACCTTTTCTTAACAGTCTTGAAAAAACGCTTCGAACGATTGCGACGATACTGATCAACTCAGCCACAAGACCGAACCAACGCATATCAGATGACGAGAAGAAATTGGCGAAAGAAGCGCTATCAGAGCTCAAGCTGAATTATTCATCCAATTTTCAACGGCTCATAGAGTCTTCCGGGATTGGCGAAAGTGAATGGTCTCAGGCTTTAGAGACTTTGGGCTCGTTTTGCCTGTAGAAAAAACCTCTCTGTGCATCCTCGTCGTGTTTCTCATGAGCCATCCTGAGAATATCGGACTTCATGCGCTGCATTTCCATCTAAACAGAAATTAAATGTTAGGCATCTGAACCTCATCCCATCCATGTACATCTCTCCTTTCTAGTTCGAATCCAGCAAGTGTTCGAGGAGACATTTGCTGGGTTGTGCTCCAGTCCAACATAATTTTCCGTTT
>SMGU01008184.1:0-15802 GCA_004348175.1 Puccinia novopanici
TTATGTTGTCTTGGTTATGATAAACCCCTCTCAAAGCACGGGGGGCTGTTGGATTGTGGTTCTGCTTCTCTAGGCTTTATCATAACTGCTGGTGTCTACCATATTATCACCTGTCATTTACAGGCTGTCACCCACCAATTGGGTATTTCATAGACACCAGTAGCATTCATTGACCCATCCACAGTCATTCATCTCCAAGCGTCCTTAGTACAGTGGTTAGTACACTTGACATGGACATAAGAGACGTGGGTTCAATTCCCACAGGACACATATTCTTTTCAGAGTTTCACAGATGATGGCTGAAATGAAAACCACAGAAACTTGTGGCTTACTCCCTAAAACCTTAGTCACAGAATCGGTGAGCAATCTGTCAATTGGTGGTGCCCATCCAACAGGCAACTTCAATCCATTTGAGCCGTTTCAGCATTCACTCTCACTCATTGATGGTGCTTTGGTTACCAGTGTGTCTCCATAGGTTACCAAAGTTTGAGTGTCTCTTATCAGTTGCTTTGAGAAATGAAAAGTGCACAAACACATGAGCAAGTGGCTTGACATGCTCAATATTTCAAAAAATAAAACAAAAATACTAACATTGGTAATTGGCATAAAGACTTGCATCAAAGGGGGATCAAATTTTTGGAGCCATTTGCCAAGTAAGACAATCATGGTGACCATCATGTTTATCACCCACCCAAAATCACACTCATAGAGAGAGCATCCAAGCTGTTTCTCGAGTAATGCCCAGCAGGGAAATGTGTTTTTGTCATTGAAATACGGCTGTAGTAGAAAAATGAACAGAGCAATTTCACATGAGCTATCAATCAGTAAATATCAAATTTGAGAAAAAAAACAGCTGACAAGGCAAATGTTGAAAGTTTCTCTTTGAAAGCTTCTTTCTTATCTTGCTGCAACTTATGCAGCACATCAACCATGGGACATAACTGGGCTCGACCATGAGTTGTTACCAAGACATGCCACTCCTGTTTGGTGTAATTGATCAATGTGCCCAAACCTGCACTGGCTTGATGCATCAAGATTTGGGGGCAATTAAGGACACCAAAAGAGGCTCCAGAAACTTCCCAATCTTTGGTGGAATGTGTTGGGGAACTTGAATTGTAAGTTGTTGCAAAGCAGACAGTCCCAAACACAAGACCTTCTGGCCCTTATCTCCACTTTTTCCAGAAGATAAGTACAGGGTACTGGCAATAGCATCGAGAACATTGCTTATATGGGGCTCCAGTGTTCCGCATTCTAGTCTGGAGCTTGGCAAAGTTGTCCAGTTTCTTGCCAAAGTCTCATGAGGGCGTCTAGGTGGCCATGCAGCCAGATATAGGCATCTTCTACTTCTCTCAAAGTAATTGCGACCTGCGGAGATGGTTGTGATTGTTGTACGGGGCTAGATTCAGGGGTACACAGCAGCCCAGAAGTCGCCGGCGGTGGGGTAGATTCGGGAAGTGTTGCACTAGACCTAAACCATGAGGGTCCACGAGTCCAAGGTTGAGACTTGCGTAATTCAAGATGAGGGTTAGAAGTAGGAGCACATAGTAGCACACCGCGAGGCTTGCGGGGGCTGCCGTCAAGAGTACCAAGTTTGCTTAATTTGAGTTTATGGGGGCTGGTGAGTTTGGCCAAGGGGGAGACTGGATCTAGACGCATTTGATTTGGTGGGGGAAGAAGAGAAGCTTGAAGAGTAATTAAGCGACTGCGGAGCAATGACAACACGAATGACTCAATCGCAGAGCTGTCAGTTGGGCCTGGGTGGCCGGATGCCAAGAGTGGGTTCATCCCAGAAGAATGACAGTCATCATCCGGCCAATCAGCATCAGCAGTCAGACCATTGGAGAAAAGGTAGTTTGCAGATTCGTGGCTACTACGCAAGGAGGCCCGGATGGTTTGACTCCGGAATGTCCTGTTGCATTTGCTGAGGACGTCTTGCTGGGCGCGTCGCTAGACAAGATGGAGTTAGACTTCTGTGCGATTTGAGATACCAGCAACTACTCCACAATAAGTTGACATACGACTTGGATCGAGTGAAATCCGAGGGCGTCCATTCTCAGCAGTGGCCTGTTGTACAGTTTCAGCAAGCAGGATCTCTGCGGGTGTTTTCTTGAGAATAGGGCGTAACTCGGCAAGTTCCTCGGCGGGCTCTCGTCAGTCAGCTCATTCTCAAGTTTCTGATTTCGCGAGCAGGAAGAGTTTCTCCTGGAATCTGGTAAGCCATCTAGGAGGGCCGACGCAACTTCTTCGTCGGAGTCCGATGAGTCGTCAGAATACGGGGAAAATTTGTCTTCATTATGAGAGAGGACTGGGGCGGAGTAAGGGCGGCCAGTTTGCTTGGAACCACCCGAGGTGGATAGTGTGGGATTTAGTACGCGACACGGTACCTGATGATGGGAGGATGGATTATAGTAAAACCGGGCCAGTTTCTTCTTAGTCGCAGACTTCGCGCTGAGGGGTGAGCAATACAAGGCGAGATATCTCATATTGGATTCCCAGTTGCGAGACGCGCCAGGGGAAGTGGGGAGGGCCAGCTGAGCAGAAAGTGAAAGACGGGCGCGCTTCTGCTGATTATCTTCAAACGCGTGGTAACAACTCTGATTGTTGAGCTGAAGGCTTCGGCAGCAGGCGTAGTGGCACAGTCATAAGGTATTGACGGTAGTCGGAGGAGGCCTAGCAGCAGGTGGAGTGCACCCAGAGTGATGAAGCCTTGACAATGTGCCACGTTCTGCAGCATCGATTAAAGCAGCTGTGCAGGAAGAATAATTGATGAAGGCGTATGGGTGGTGAGTGCTTACTAGATGCAAAGTAGAAGGAAACTGGAACCATAGAGGCTAATGACTTACCCTGCAGGGTACATCGATCAGTAGCAGGGCCATATTGTTGGAATAATGATCCTTTTTGTCCTTTTCTTTTTCCTTCGTGCTGACACTAGCCGTTGTTGACTGAAAAAGATTGCTAACTGATGCAGCTACAGCCTGGCTTTCGTTCATCACCAGGTCTTGAAGACTGCTCTGAGTCGAAGCTGCAGGAACGGATGAAGTAGAACCTTTAATAGCAGCTTGGGAGGGCTCCTCACCGCAAGCCTTTAGTTAAACATTTACGACTTGACTTGCCGTGATGTCAACGGCCTTTCCAATGCGATCAATCTCATTTAGGAAGGTCAAGGTCGCGTCGAGTACCTTTTTCTTTAACAAGGGTTGATGTCGGATTAACTCATCAGTAGTGCTACCAACCACGGAGCCATGGTCCCTATTCTGTAGGATTCTAGCATGTTTTTCGGAGGTAGACCTAGAATACGGCCGGGATGGCTTGTCGTTCATTCGGCTGCTGTAGACCTACCTCGTTCAAGCAGAGGGTACCCAATGCAGAAGAGATGACTGAAATAACATCAAAGGCCGGTTCAATGTCACTGTCAATCGCATCGTAGAGCGCTTCAGGCAAGCCTGATTCTTGAAGTATTACCAACGAGGTTGGCTCGTGGGGAATCAAGGTTGATATCATGTTAATGGCCAGGGAATATATTTGGTCACCGAAAACAGTTTTGTTTTGGATGATGAGCTTGATTGAGTGGGGTAGCTGTGTGTCAGTCAGGTTGCGAACACTTTCCAGCGTTCTGGCGGAGGTGAGCAGACACCGAATCGAGCGAAAGAGGAACCAGGCTGAGGTGACATGGCGCCTTCAACTACGGGCCGGAAAGAGTGCTGGACAGGTGGTCTTGAGACGCAAAATAGTTTAAGATCGCCAGCTAGATAGAGAATGAGAATATTGCCATGAATGACATGTGATTCTTAATTGTACGTTCTCGGGTTGGCGTGTGAGAGAAACTAACCTGTTGCAAAGATACAAACTCGACATCTGGAAGGGAGAGTCATGTATGTACTTGGATAAGTTCATCTCGTTCAAAGGAAAATCCTTTCGACGAAGTAGAGTTGGAATAATAGAAGCAGGATAGCGAGGAAAATGCTTACCCAAAATCATAATCTTCGATTCTAAATTTACTCTATTTGATTTCGACTTGGCGATAGCATTTTGGCATGTCATGAAAGTCATTGAGACTCAAATTGAAGGAAATCTCATCTTCTTTTTCAGAGCTATTTCCCACGAGGCTAACTTCAATGCGAGCTTGACCACGACTCAGCGTCTTGGCTTTTTCTTCCTCCTTTTCACTTCCGAACAGTTTTTTTTGGCGTTAGGGATATATTGCACCTTGAATTTCTGACCACTCTCGTCGAATACTTCATGGGCTGTGTTTAATGATTGATGATGAGAGGCGCGTTGGAGTGAGACGGAGATATCACCGTCAGGGAGTGCTTTGCGTTGGTAAACAGGTGAGTAAGGAGTAACAGTTCTCCAAAGGTGTACTATTCCATCTGCCTCGGGAGTCGGCATAAGCCAGCCCATCGCTGGAACTTGAGATACACATGTCAGTAATAAATGTGCCTACGTCTAGCTGATAGGATGCGGAGGATGGGATTGGGTGAGCCAAGTAGATAATTTGCAGTTGATCGGTAGAGGAAGTGATAAAGAGCGTGGATGACATTCGAGGATGGAATCGAACATGGGCGGGACTGGAGGAGAAGGTGACGGGTGGCGAACTTCAGTGAATACATATCCGCATCACGTCAGCTGAAAGACATTTTCCTTCTTTGGGAAGACGTATGATAGACAGATCAATACGACCAACCAAGATTAAGGTTATTTAAATTCAGCAAGAATTCAGGGCAATGGAAAAATTCTGGGATTAATTCCCTGACATCACTCCGACTTTGTTCTGAGGCTGAAAGGCACGCTTGATGCATTGACTAGAAGACAGAATCCACCAAAAAATCAGTTCAATTAAGGACAAAAAAAATAGTACAAGAGCAGGCTGCGGTGGTGGATTCGACGCACGTCAGCATGATCAAACGAGCCCTGGATCTCAATAATATGGTCACAGAAAGGCTGTAGTCGAATCAAGAATCCACAGGCGACAACGGCGGATGAATAGTGAGTCTAGGTGAGTTTTACAAACCAACTCCAACATCAGTCATAGGCTCCATCTGAGGAAGAACTCAAGCAAGGACTTCACACCATGTAGTGGGCTGGCTTCATTTGCTCATCTCCGATCGTTCCGAACTCCTCCGGGCTACGAAAACGTTTGATAAAATCGCCTGGAGAAATGAGGTTCAATTACTATGTCGAGAGAGAATTGAAATCACAAACAGGGCAACATACGTTTACGAGCTTCTGTTTGGGCACCCATGGGCAAATCCAACTTGCGGAAGGACTCAGGTTTCTCGAGGTCAAGCGTTGAACTAGTGTAGTCAGCTAAGATCCATGGAAATACAGGATGCTTGGGAGCAGCGAAACAAATAATTAGCACTTAAGCCAACCAATCATTGAATTATTCAAAGTCCCTAAAGCAAACCTGTGTCAAGTCTCGGGAAGTCCTCCCAGCTTTGCGATTACAAAGAAGTTTAAGATCAAATTCAACAGGCGTAGTATTTTTTTATCACTATGAGGGGTAAGAAAATAACAGAAAAAAAAGACTGAACCGCATCGTTCAAGTACAGTAAATAGGCTTGGTTAGAAAGTTGGCCATTCTGCCGCAGTTCTGTTTGAGATTTGAGCGACAAATTCATATGTGATAAATTTCAGGTCCCACGGATCTTCGAATGCAGTGAGTTAATCGCTTTAAGGCCTCTCCCCTCTTATGATTTGAGAAAGTGAGTAATCTACTTCTGCCATCCGCGAATAAAATTTCGCTGGGGATGCACACATAACGCTTCTATTAGAAATCCAAAAATAATATTTTGAGCAGCTAGAGTGCTTACATGCAAATATCACGGAACAACCATTTACGAGACGAAATCGATACGATATCACTGTAGCTCCAACGACGAGTTTGGTGCGCAGCTGCTCGACTATTCAGTTTTGCCGTTTGTCGGGATAGACTAGCAAGTGTACGTAGATGAGGTTCTCGTTCTTTCCAGGTCTACCAAGAGTTTACCAATTCACCATTTGATCTTTAATATAGATACTTCGTACATGAATCAAGTTTCAATGGAGCAGGGGAAAGCGAGAAGATCAGCGAAAATCCTCATAAAAAACTCAGGTAAGAGCTTCTCGTCAAATTTTGCTCAACCTGTTCTTGGCCATCAAAAATAAAGCGGCTGCGGGCAGAAAAGAGAAAATATCAATGTATGAAGCTTAGCGCTGAGTCAATGAGTCACTATCTATGGTGTCACTTACGACACGTATCCAGTCCAATGGCCTGTTCTACGTTCCAAACTCCTTGAATCACATCTCCAGCTTCTAGGCTCTTCAAAATCCCCCTGGATTTGTCTTCGTTGATGTCTTCAGCTTCTTCACCACTCCTTTTTCCGACTGTCTGATTCAAAGATGATTTCTTTGAAGTCAGATTCCGGAGGGGGGGATCCTTGACGGCTTTGATCAGTGGAGAATTAGTCAGGGCTGATGCAGTGGATGGCGGTGGGATGGATCTTGGCACAGATTGATCGGGGTGCGTTTTACTTTTGGCGGCTTGATTGCGCAGATTATCGATTTTCAGATTGAGTAAGGTGCTTGAGGAATAAGTTTGAAAAGATCCACGAGCGTCTTGAAAACAGGTCAAGATTTTCGGACCCAGTGTAGACATGACAAAGAGCATGTCATCCGACAGAGCCTGGTTGAAAAGCCAGCAACCAGAAATGTTCCACCAAGGTCTATCTAACCCGGAAGTCGCGTGAGGATACAATGAGCCCATGCTCGAGCTAAGCTGAGATGATATGGACCCAAAGCAGGCAGACCTGCGTTGCAAGCCGGAAGTCTTCGGCCATGAGATTGGCAATAGGCCCGCCCGTTCCCCGTGGAGAAACAGGCAAACATTTGAGCTCGAAGTTTTATTTGCAGGTCTCTGGACAACAGCGAAGTGGTAGAATCGGCCTAACTCAAGTGTAACCTTGGTGAATTCAGCAATTGCGTGGGCACCAGTGGCCTTGGCGGCCGCTTGGAGGCTTTCAGTGCTCTTGCGTGCACCAATTGTAGAATCGGCGGAAGAGGCAGATGGCATAGGAGAGGGGCAAGCGGTCTGAATGGTAACTGATGAACGTGAGAGTGCAATTTGCACGTAACATTCGTCATCTGGATCGGAAATGGTGAGTGGGCAGCTCCAACGGCGCGTCTGAATCCTTTGCAAATGATTCGATTTGTAGCCAGGTGACAAATGACCAGCCGCTGGTTGCAACAGGAGGAAAAGGGTAAGCACCCAACGAGTCAAGTACCGCATAGGTGCATCCGGCTTTTGAGGCGCCAAAATGGATAAAGGGGGGCAGTTGGAACTCCGTAAGCCAGATAGTCTGCGGCAAACAGAGTCAGTGTCCCTTGCTTCATGATCTATGCCTATAACAATGAAACCATAACCATGTAACAAACGGTCAAACGTACATGAGGTCCAAGGAATCTTTGTCCAGTACCTCTCTGCCACCACTTCTCCCTGTTTCATGTCGTTTCACAGCGTGTCTGGATAGCATCCTTGCTTCTCGAGGGGAAGTTGCCAGTTGGAGAATATGTGTCACAATTGCCTTGGCAACTTGGCGAAAATGCTTATATCCATGTTGGTTGATCATTTTATTTGAACCTGAGAACGAAGGCTTTGGATTCCAGGGTTCCAAACCAGCACTTGGAAAAGCATTGGGTTCATTTGATGGAGATTTAGTTGCGGGGGGTGAAGACGTGGAGCTTGCCTGTGAGGCAAGTCTCTCCAGAAGAGTTGAGGGCAATCTGACTATGTCTTGAACTAGCGGCGAGAATCTCGATCGCCATGAGGCTTAAAAAATAAAATTCATCATTGTCTTCAAGAGTTTCTAGGCTGCTATTGGCTGAATGGAATAAATCAGCATGAAGAGCGAAAAGCAGTAAGACTGCATCCGCTATTTCTACACGAGAGGTTCAACGCGGTCCGAAATCACTTTGCGTAACAATGCGGCCAATTTTGAGTACTTTGAGTTGTGATCAAGCTTTGAGCATTGGGGCAGCACTGGGGCCCTGACCGTCCCTGTTTGTCGGATGAGGATCAAGGTGGCTGGCAGCTTCCGAATCCAAATCAGCGGGGTTCTGGGCAGACAAATGGATTTCACGCTGTTGGTTGAACCTGATTCGAACGGCAGAAAATACATTGACACACGAGAAATCGGCGGTGATAAAAGAAAATATAATCCCAAATAACTTTTCAATCTTTTGTCGATGTTGAGGGGCAGAGAGCCAATCTGACGGATTTCCTGCACGTGATTGAGGGGTGAAATTGGAGAGTCAAAGGGCGTCCAAGACAAGCTCAGAGCAAAGTTTCGTAGAAAAAAATAGCTGATTTTCACGATGGTTTGGCCAAGCCAGAGCAAGGCACTTGAAGACGAGTTTAGCAACCGCATCGCGCTCTTCTTGCAGTTCTACATTTGATTGTCGCGATTTGCAAGCTAGTTTTCGCGAGTCAGTTAGACAGAATTGAGCATCACTACCAATAGAAGTTGAAGGCACCCTTCTCAGACGAGTAGATTTAGATTTGGATTCATCTTCAATTGAGGTGGTGGGATCAGGCCCAGGCTCCGCTTGATCTTCAGTCAAGGCGGTAGGTTCTGCTGCACGAAAGACATCAGTATCCAAGCTAGCCAAGACGGTGACCAAGGTCAAGAACCCTGCATTCCCTTTCATGGCCTCCCTTCACTTGGGGGAGAGAATGGCAACCATGAGAGAGAGGAGAGCTCTTGTTTGAGACAAATCATTAGGGCGGGCTTGCTGTAGCAACTCACTGACTTCGGCCAGTTCCCTCTTCGAGACGGTTACAGCCCGTTCAGCTTGCGGAGATGTTTCAGGGGTACAATTTGATTTCCTACCAGAGCCTGATAGTGGAGAAGACGTGCACGGAACACGGTCGATGGGAGCTAAACTGAGACTATTTTGTCGAGTCGTGGCTGAATGAGGCAGATGCGGCAGGGCGGTTTCGACCTCGGAACGCGGACTGGCAAGATCAATCAAGCTACCAATGGGGCTAGACCTAAGTCGATTCAGCATTTTCACATGGGAATCCGTGTGCCGAAGGCTCGTAAAAGAGTTCTCAGTTCAAAATTAGGGCGGGAGAAGTGTAAATTCCAGGGTGAATCTATAATTCAATTGAGAGAGGGTGGTTGTGGAATCAGTGACACTGGCAATAAATTCAAACATACTTGGCAGGAGAATCGCAATTGGGCTGTAGCTGACCTATCAAGAGTCATCTGGAAGGTGGGAAAAGGTTGTTCGCAATCGATGAATTTGATGGGTGGGTGCTAAACTGGAGTGAAAGCCGCGCACTATGGGACTCTTGAGGAGGACGTGATGAAAGAAAAATGAAGGTTGTGTGAGTTGGGTCAATATACTTGGTCCAAAAAATGGTACTAGGAAGGCGGTACAAGGAATGATTCTCAGCAAGCGCCTCTAACTACAAAACAGAGCAATCAACCATCAGAAATCAGTCAAACAACAATTCAAGTCAGAATGGTTTTTATAGTGAAAGCAAGATTTACCATAAATGTGTCATCCTTGTGATACTAATTGTCCTGATAAATGTGTTACGAATGATTGGAATGCTTACTTGTCTTGAGTATTTTTTTTTCTGGATGGAATTGAAGAGTGTGGAATCAAGTCGTGGAAGTCGAATGCGCGCAAGAGGTATCTCGCTTTCCTTTGAATATGAATCTGAAGTCTTTGAAGGAGAAATCAACGAGACAGTTTTGTCGGGCTGAGGTACACTAGTGGCGGTTAACGTGGCGTGTAGGGGCTGAATCCAATACGAGGCGGTGGGTGAGCTGGTGTTGGTCTGGATTTCTTGATGGCTTCGTAGCAAGGAGGTGTCCGCGTGTATCTGCAACCAGTCTTGATCTGTAGAAAGTGGTCAGATGAGATGTGAGTAATTCTTTCAATCACATCTGAGCGCTGGAAGCTTACCTATTTATTTTCGGTCAACACAATGTGAAGGAAATGGTTGAGATGGTTTAAAGCTTCTGAGAAGGAAGTGAGGGAAATGACGCTGCTGGCCGGCTGTTGGCAGGCGGAGCGGTTAAACCTCGGGGACAGTCCTGTGAAACCTTCATGACATCATCCGTGACAGATCCCAATGACCACCACCAAAGCAGTCAACATCTAATGAGACAGAAGGCTGAGGAAGAGTAATATTAATTGCAAGAGATGGTTACAAATCATCGAACACAAACTCCAAAACTATCTCTATCCCCCGGATGCTCCCCGGTGTCTCTCCTTGGCTGTGAGAGTCTTGGGGAGCTACCCGGAAACCTAACCCATAGGTTTCAACACCCCCCCCTCTCCAAGACTCAAGACTAAAGACCGTATATACAAAAGAAGCATAAGGAAATAAAACAATAAAAAAAAATTAACTGAAAAAATTTAGTGGAGCCTAAATATTAAGGAGATTTTCCCAAAAGCATTCAAAAGGGTGCCTGCTTAAAGCTTTAGTTAGAATGTCCGCCAGTTGCTGCTTTGTAGGCACTCAAAGCAGTTCTGTTTTCTTTTCATGTAGTGCCTGGTTAGTCAAGTAATACTCCCGTTCTACATGTCTGACTCTCTTGTTGGCTGAGTCATCCGTGCTCACTTGTATAGCCGCCTGATTATCACAGTGTACCGTACCAATAAAATCTTCTTTTAGAATGTCCGTAAGTAGATGGCGTACCCACAGTACTTGCTGGGTGCCCATACCTAGCGCCATGTACTCGGCCTGGCAGGTGGAAGCTGCCACTGTTGCAAAGCGTCTGATGGGGCAGCCAAAAAATGTAATCAGTATACCATAGGTGGATTTCGCGAACTCACCGCCCCAGGAAGCATCACAGAAGCATTTCAGAGGCTTCTCCACGGACCTCAGGAAGAGATTCAGGTAGACATCTCTCAAGCCCGCTACATAACCCACAAGGTGGCAGACACCTTTCCAGTGATTGACCCCTGGACTTGCCAAGAAGCGTGCAAGGAGATTTACCGTGAATGCAATATCTGGCCGACTCCCGACCACTAGATAGCTAAGCATGCCTACAACGGACAGGAAGGCAGAAGATTGGCTACTGTTGCCATGAGGATCAGTAACCAGTTCAAGATTTGATGGCAGGGGCGTTTTATGAATTATGGTCCCATCCCAGTGTTGTTGCAACAGCTGGTTGATCAGTTTGGGTTGCCTCAGGCTGAAACCACGGGGTTGCCTTTTGATTTCCAAACCTGAAGACCATTTGATTTTTAGAAGACCTTTGAGTTGTTGTTTGTGGTCTTGTAGAAGGTTAGTAGAAGAGCTGGTAACCACTCCGTCGTCCACATGAATCCAAATGACACCTTTCTTGTCGCGGTGTTTGACTGTGTAGAGACTATTGTCATATTGACTGGCCTTGAAACCAAGATCATGGAGTACACCTTTCAGGTGAAGCCACCAGCACCTTGCCGCCTGCTTGGTGCCATACAGAGCTTTATGCAATAGCATAGCCTCGCCGGGCTTCACGTCCATTCCTTCTGGTGCTTCCACCCACACCTCCTCATTGATGGGAGCATTGAGGTAAGCTGCTAGAAAATCAAAAGAAACACCGGCCAGTTGTATTTCCCTGCAATGGTCAGTATCAAGCAAAAGTGAAACAAAAGTTGTGGTTGGCGCAAAGGTAGCGTCATAATCCATGCCAAGGACCTGCGTGAAGCCTTTCGCCATGTAGCATGCCTTGTAGCGCACTACGTCTCCGGCATCATTGAGTTTCTCAGCAAAGACCCATTGACCTTTCAGGGTTTCTCCCGGCAGGAACTACCTTGACAGACCAGACCCGCATGCCCTTCAGGTTGCCGAGCTCCTCATTGATATCACGCTTCCACTGAATCCATTGGTCTGACTGTTGCGCTTGTTTGAATGTCCTGGGAACAGAGGAAGCATAAAAGGTACATTCGAGTAGAACACGGTCTACAGAAAGCTCTTGCTTGGAGAAAGTGATCTCGTCAGCAAAATTGCCCAGTTCCATTCTGTTGACGATGAACTCAATGTCAGATTTCGAGTGGGGCGTGATGGTGTCAATGGAATAGGGCCTACCTTGGAATGAGAAAACGGAACATTAGTAGATTTCTGCGCAACAGACTGGTCGTCTGGCCAGCTGACAGCAGCTGAAGCCACCAGTTGATTGGTATCTTTCAGAAGAAAGATCCACCCCTTGCTGTTGTTGCAGTGGGCTACAACTACACCTTCCCTGGTGCAATCATCAAGTTTCTTCCAAGTCTCCCTCATCACATGGATGAAGGCGCATTGACAAGTAGCTTGGAGCGGTCAAATGCCGGCTTTACCCCTCTGAAGGCCTCATAAGGCGTAATTGGTCCACTGCGGGTGTTGGGAACCATATTCAACACATCGCACGCCCAGATGAAAGCAAAACCCCACAGTTGCTTGTTGAGTTTACTATCAATCAGGATCGTGCGGCCCATGTCTTGAAGTGTCCTGTTGAAACGCTCAATGACTCCGTTTTGATAATGATGGTAGGGAAGAGCACGTTCCGCTTTAATTCCTTTTCCTACAAAAAACGAGGTCAGACGCGAGCTGGAGAACTCTCCCCCGTTGTCAGTACGGACAGACTTGACTACGCAGCCTGTCTGTCTTTCCCATCAATGTATCGTATCAACCAGGAGTTGAGCCGCTTGGTCCTTCGAGACCAACACTTTTGCCTCACTGAAACCAGTGGCAACATCCCGAATCGTCAGTAGGAACCTGCCTTATTGAAAGTTTCCACTTCAAAAGGACCAACAATGTCAGCAGTAATGACTTCAAGCTTCTCATCAACGCGGTCTGATTTGGTTAAAGAGTTCTTTTGTACGCTTTTGCTACGGGCACATATATCACACCTAATTTTGCCTTTGGGCAGGGAGCTGGGAAGATTGAGGCACAGTTTATCCTGGACAATCTGTCCAATCTTCCTTAGGCTTACATGACCAAATAGCCTGTGCCATTGAAGTAGGGTGTGTTTGTCCCTGGATAAGCTTAAATCTGAAAGACGACTAGAACTTTTGTCAATGTGTAGAGGAGTTGTGAAAGTCTCATTTTTTAGCTTCGCTCGCAGGTCAGTGGACACGGGGCAGCAGTTTGGCATGGGCATATTTGGCATAGTATTGCAAAAGGAGGGTGGTGATGGGAAAGAATGTTGTTGGTACAATATGGGAGAGATTGGGCACGGAAAAATCCACTTATTTTGTTTTGGCACAAAAGGACATTTAAAGACAAGGACATGATGTTTTGAGTATATGTTAAAACAGTCCTGCCGAGTGTCGTACACAAAATAAGCGTTAGCTTTCCTTAAAGCTGCTAGGGAGATCAATGTAGACCTGGCTAGCTCACAGTATAACACCCTGTGTAGTGTGACATTCTGGTTGTCCACCCCTCTGAATGTAAGGTCACCTTTCCCTGTGATATGGGCGTTTGCGTCGGAAGTCGCCACTTTGAGAGGAATTGGGGAGGAGAAAGAACAGAAATTAGAGAAAAGTTTGAAATCATTACACAAGTGATGAGACACACCAGAATCAATGATTGGAGCATTGTCCACATCATCCGCCACCACATGATCAAAGCTGACACATTGCCAAGTTCCACCATTCTTGCCTGATGGTCCTCGTCAAAAGATGGTTGGAAGTCGTCCACAGATGCTTGGTTGATTGTTGAGGTTGGGTGCTGAGAGGACGCTTGAGATTGGGTGGGATTGACCCATTGGAGGCAATACTGAGGTCTGTACCGGTCAGCTGGTCTGGTGGGCGGGGCTGGCAAATGTTGGTTGTTGAAAGGTTGTCAATGGGTAACAGGCTGTGGGTAGACCCCTGAGTAATCGGGAGGCGTCACAATTGGCCAAAACGCTTGGAAACCACCATTTGGCGCGGCAGGGGTGCGATAGTTGGGTGGGTTTGGGCGAAAAGCTTGTTGGCCGAAATTGGGGCGCTGGCGCATTGGACAATTGCAGAGCAGATGATTGGGTGACCTGCACTGCCAGCACAACCCTGCTTGCATTGCCATAAAATCATAGGCATCAGGGGTGTTGTCTGGGTGGGCCATCACTTGGGGTTGTACCGGTGGCTCGGTATCCGGAACGGCACACAGGGCTAGTGGTGGGGTCTCAGGAGCGGAAGAAGCGGTTGATGTCTGAGAGAGCAATTGTTGTGACAAGTCGGACCATTGAGTCGAAGTCCATCACCAACCCATCCTGGGAGTTTTGGTAAGCTACCTCAACCCGTTGATTGAATTCCTCTGCAAGTTGAGGCTCTGAAGCTAAACCGTGTTGGAGGACAAGGCCCGCGATGTCATCCTGTGTGAACTTGATATGAATTGTTTCCAATTCATCAAGGATGTCGTCCAGATGAGCTGACATCGCCGCAGTTGACTGGTGTTGGATAGCATGAGCCATGTCAAAACGGGAGAAACCACGGCAAAGGGACCGGACCACGGAAGAGATGAGAATTGACTGGCCGATCTGCTTGTGCACTGGGTTGTAGTTTGGTCAGTGGTAGAAAAAAGGCTTGTTCACCGCATCACGCATCCTTTCATCAAGGTAGTCGACCCAGGCGGCGTAATTGGACCTGTCTGCCGCTAGTCGGTCCTCATCACGAATCTGCACGCTGATGGAGCCAATGATTGCCGCTGCAGCACAATCCAGGTCAGTGTTGGCCTGCCTGGACTCACTGACAGTGACAGCAGCTGGAGCAGGATCAGCAGCAGCTGCATTTCCAGTGGCATTAGTGGGGAGGTGTGGAGGTGCTCCCCAGGACGCTCGAGGTTGTTGAGCACTGGTTGAGCAACGCGGCCGGGTCAAGCCGGTGGAAGGGTTGTTAGTGTTATTGGCTCCTAAAGCTGTGCAAGGATCTGTGGACATAGTGGGAGTGGTAAAGTGGGGAAGTTGAGGAGGATGGCGGGGGTAGGCGGGTGGTGTAATGGAAGGGAGTTGGATGGAAGGGAGATGGGAGAGGAAATGGGATGTTGGATGGAAGGGAGATGGGAGGGGAAATGGGATGGTCGGACAAAGAAAGAGATAAGAGAAATGGACAAAAGACAAGAAACAAGCAGGGTGAGTAGATGATCTTAGAGGCATTTGTGACAATGAGAGAGTATGAAAAGAAGTGATGGAACAGAAAAGATTGAAAATCCGGGGTGATCGGCGTAGTCGATGACCGACGTGTTCTGCTGTACGCTTGTTCAGCCCCTGAGTCTGGCGTCCCAGCTCAGGATATACCTAGGGTAGCTAATCCTTGGTAGCTTGATCAGCAGTATCTGCAAATGCAGCACGGTCTTCTGAGGATGTTTGAATAGGTTTGGTTGATTTGGTGAGAGTTTGATTGTTTGAGAATTGGAGTGGGGACAAAGGATATCGACAATCGTTGAGAGTTTGGAGATGGAACAGAAAGAAAAAACACGGGACAATTACACCCGACACTGGGTGACCCAGCAAGAGAAGAAGATGTGGAATAGATTAGGCCGATTACACCCTACTGGGCTACCTTTAAGTTGAAAGTGAAGTGGGGATTGAGAAAAGATTTCACATGGAGGGCCTAGGTGAGACCCCTCAGTGACCCAGCTACTGGGTCACAACAATATGGACAGTCTTATGCAAATATGACCCACAGTTATATTCAAATAAGATCAGTGTTCACATTTTTCAATAAGACCTCCAGTCCTCCAATAGCATAAAAGTTGGTCTTGTTAAAATAAGACCACTTGTCATATTTGAGTAATACTGGAGTCTTATTCAATGTGACCACTTGTTTTGTTCAAATATCATCAGTGGTCTTTGCAAATAAG
>SMGU01008185.1:0-14305 GCA_004348175.1 Puccinia novopanici
CTCAACCTCCATCCTTGATGAGGATCGGAGCCGTCATGATGATTGTCTCAGCAAGCCTACAAGAAGACAAGCAATTCTCCACATTTTCCAGGCAGTCAAGCCTGGAGAAACCCTGTCGACCAGAGGACCACCAAGATGCCCAAGAGGAGAAGAGAGGGGATATATATTCAATTTTGGCACGTTGAATTGAGATAACGGCTCAAACAGATGGAACAGTGGTAAAAAAAAAAGAGTAAAAAAAAAAAAAAAAACTTTTCCGACGAGGTAAGTGGGGTTGTTTTTGGGATCACCTATGTGCTCGACCCTCAATCGAATCAATACAACAACAACAAAAACAAAAACAAAATATCCTGAGGTTGTTTTCAGTTATTGAGCAACAGTAAACCCGAGCAAACACAGATAATATATCAACCAGGCAAAGAAAGAAAGAAAAATTTTATTCATTTCTTTTTCTTAGGCCTATTTGTTGGCTTCTTCTTCTTTTTGCTTTTTGACAGATTGGAAGTGCATGGGTCGACTACAAAGATAAGGGCCAACACTACTGAGCTTATTTTTTTATTCTTACGTAATTGAAAGGATCGAAGCGTGTGTCAACAAACCTTAGCTGGCCGGTGCTCCATTGGCTGCCTTCTTGGCCTTTTTGGGTTTCAAACTTCTAGCCAATGTGCTGGCCAATTCCTGATCTTGAATCTTGACCTCACTCTTGATGAGCTCCGATCCACTTCCGACGTAAAATGTCGGGGCCGGTATGATCCTTGTTACTCCGGTTTTGGTGACGACGAAGGTGGCAAAATACTGGGCGGTGATGTCCTTAGCATCACATGTTGTGCTGCGTTGATCAAGGGATATCATGAGTATAAAACCCCCTGTGAAAAATGGATATGCGATGGCTCACGTAACATCAAACTCTTTTAGAAGACCATGTTGAACACATTCCTTGACGCCCATCCGAGCTTTGGTTTGATCCTCTAGAGTGCGTAATGTGAAGGGAAATGCGCCTGCCTTCTTCACGATTTCCCCATATGTAGACCGGGAAGTCTTCATTTTCAATTGGTAGGTTGATGAAGTCTTTTGGAAAATTGATGTGCGATCAATGTGCGACTTTGACTGTAATCAATGGCAAACTTAGTCATCAACCATCTGGATCCAATGAATTTAAAAAGGCCCAGCAAGGAAGCGTTATGAGAAACGAGGATGAATGGTTCGCTTACTTTGGTTTCCTCGCCGGACGTGAGCAGTACGTCGAGGCCAAATACGTCACCTTCTGCGAAAAGGAATGTCGAGTCTTTATCTCGGTGTTGTTCGGCTGTCGGGAATAAATTGATTATCTTCTTGCCATCGATCACATTCTGATCATGTTGATGCGACATCATGCCTTTGATTACAATTGCGATGGTTAGTCAGTCCTTTTGTGAACTACAGTAAATATCAACCAATGATAAAAGAGAGAGAAAACTTACCCTCCATGCCTTTGACCGAACCATTGTACTCTTTCATGAGTTTGGCGACTATATCCGTAATTTCCCAGTTCTTGACTCCAGGTTTGATCGACCTCAAAACGAGTTCGGTGACATTGTGGGCAGCGGCTACGAGGTCGGCCTTGATACCGGTGACGGGTGATGCAGTTGAGGCCCCCACAATAACACTGTAGAATGAGAAATGGGTACACTCAGCGGCTTGTGGGCATGGAAGATGATATTAACGACCATTGACGCACGTTTCACCAATGATCGAGGCATATCCATCAATATGGGCACCTATCAGAATCTTGACGACATCACCATCCTCAAGAGTTTGGGTTGCACCTGGGTCGGTGGGTAACGGAGTGAAATGACAAATGACGCTACATGGATTCGATCGAAGAGAATCAGGCTAGGTCTGTTTTCTTATCAAGCGAGGAGAAAAATGAGACGCACTTATTGATGCTCAGAGTGCACGGGAAGGCGATACCCTTCTGGGTAGGATTTTTCTTGTCTTTATTGTAAACCAGGGAGCAGGCTTCCTCGATCAATTTGTCACCTTCTCGGCAGAGTTCAAGTAGGTTAGCTCCCTTGACGGCTTTGGAGATCACATTTTGTAGTGCTTTGGCAGCAATATCGGCTGCGGTTTTATCTGTTGACCAGATCGAAAAAGGGTCGAGCGAGTCGATCAGTATGGATTCTCCGAAAACCAGAAAAGAAAAAAAAAAAAAGCTGGGGAGAAGCTGACATTTGGTCAAAGTGTCGGCGGGTAGGGCGGGTGAAGGCTCGGTGACCTCGGGCTTGGGTTCCTGGACAGTTTCGGTTGTCATCGGGGGCAGTGATCGGAGACAGTGAGAGGTTCTCAGGAGTGGCCCTCAAAGGATGAAGAGGACTTGGGTTTGGAATGGACTGATGAGGTTGTGGCTGCTACTGTTCTGGTTGTTGGTGGTGATGGTAATGAGGAGAAGACAGCCGACGGTCAACAAGCGCGCAGCCACGCACATACTAGTACTCTGTAGTTCGCTCCCACCAGAACAACCAACAACTGCGCCCCTTTCCTTCTTTTTTTATGCACAACATCGCTGACAAAACGGCGGATCACTCCCTAGCACATCACATCACATAGTAATCCGAGACACGCAGAAGTATCGGAATGGTAGGGCCTATCAACCAGGGCTTTGCCATTTTTTAGGTGGTTGTATTTTCGAAATTACCGATTCTTGGAATCCATATAACGGTTATGTTGTTGCGCTTTCAAGTCATCATGAATATATTCAATACGCTACATGCAATTTGCCAGGTGAGTAGTTGCAACAAAATCATATCCTCTACCAAGAGTCGAGGCCCCAAAGAAACTCTTAAAAGCTTGCATACTGTCATGGCCAGAAAACCTACTTTCCAGAGTAACTGAAATACACTCAACCAAGTGGTTTTTTCTGGTAGTTTAACCTCAACTAAAGTAGATTGTCTAGCAGTTTCAGAGCCTTGATATGGCACCAGTGATACTCAACAAACTGGCGTGTTACTTTCCAATCATAGTAACAGTCATAAGTGCAGAAGAAGGGGGAAATCAGAATATTCCAAACTTCATCCAACCCCAATGTCACACATCAGCCAGCCTTTAATTTACCAATCTAATCAATCCTAATTGTGCATTTTCTTCAACCTGCTTGACTCAACAAAGACATCTAGAAATTTGGAGGAGCTGGGTAGTAACTCAATTCAAGGTAATTGGTTCTTTTATCTCAATCCTCACGCTTCTCAATTCAGGAAAAAATAACAACTTGACATTTCTTTTTACTCTCAGGTTAGTTTGTTATCTTTTCTATTCTGATTCCTTTGAGATTTCTTGCACTCCCTTCATTGAGTCATTGTTAGGACCACATTTTAACTAAGTTTTATCTCATTCTTTTCTCTTTTTTTTACTCTTTTCTCAAATTTTTAATTCACATTCACTCATTTGACTTATCTTGATTCAAATCTCCTTGAATACTAATAGTGCAAACAAAACTCCAAATTTTCTGTGTAAAATTAGCAGTCCTAACAAGTGACCAATACTACAGCACCAATGGGCCAAGAACAAGAATCATACCAGCCTTAGCAACAGCAGGATATTAAAATTAACATATCATTGATTAAGACTTATTCAACAAAATACTACAAAAGATGAGAAAACACATGCTAAAACAGCCATCTGTGTTCAAGCCTTAATAACCAAATTCAAAAAAAAGGAAACCCATTTAAGGAAAAGAAGAAAAATTGTACTAATGGGAAGATTTTTATGACTCAAGATAATATCCTCTGCATATATGATGCTTGACATAGCACACAAATCTCTTCCTTCTTCATGCTCAAACACACAGAAATAAGCAGGGTGGTATTTAAGCACAACCAGCATCATTGTTGAAAAATATTTTCAAATTTTGTGTGAACCATGCAAGAGTCCACATTTAACCAATGTTTATCACCTTTCACCAAATGAAGCCTAATTAATCTGCAGCCAGCACTCAAGCCAAAACCTAATCTAATCTAAAAAAACAATCAATCCTAACACATTCTTGTCTCTTGAACTTGTCCACAACCAACCTTGTGCCTCAACTCTCAACCAGACTCCAATTAAAAAGACACCTTTGATCTGTTTCCTTGATAAATCAACACAACAATCAATCCATCTCAACTCTTTGTTTTACTGACCTCTTCTTTATAGTTCTTGTTCCACTCTTTCCATCACTCCTAAACTCATTGCTATTGTTGTCTGTTCTTCTTTTAAAAAGATATCACAGGGTATGCTCAGTTTTTCTATCTCAATTATCTCTCTTTGTCTTCTTTTGACTTGTTTTCTTTCAGTTCTGGTTTTTTCTGATAGAAATCAATTCTAGAACCATCAATCATTAAGCATTTCCATCTAAAAAAAGCAAAGAAAAAAGAAATAGATTGCTTGTGCCAGAAACCCCAACTTGGTTGAGCTCATCCAAGTAGATCTGGGCTGGATGCAGCCTATGCACTTGAGATTAAATTGAGATAGACTGAGCAGTTTTGTTCCAAAAGTAGTACACTCTCTCTGTGATCAAACTTGTTGAAATAAAGAGTGATTGGCTCAGGGAAGTTATGAGAGGACAGTGAGATGGGGTTTGTCTTATTGGATCAGACCAATGTGTGGAAAAAGAAGGTTAAGGACTGATGATGTTTCTGCTACTTGGAGTAAGCTAATTTAAATAGACTAAAAAAAGTGACAAGTTGTGGTCCTGCCAGAAATGAATCATGAATAAAAAAACTGCTGAGAGTTGGGAGTGAATCCAAATTGGTTCAAGTTGAATAAGAAAGACACAACACAAATATCAAGAGTTTTTAGTTCTCAATAACAATGTGAAAAATAATCAGACAACAAGAAACAACTTCTTAGAGACAAGAGTGTTGATCAGGATCTAATTCAGGGTTCAAAGACTACAAGATAGTTGCATCAGCTCATACAAATCAGGCTACTTTTATCTTGTTATAATGTTGAGAGCTCAAGGAGGAAAGAAAGGGGATAGTTTAGTTTAGGGATAAGTAAGAAGAAACAGCTGAAATTCCAACAAAACTGGCTGAAATATGAGGAGACAATAGCAGCGCTTTCCCTCGGCTTTAGGAATCTGAATCACTGGGCGACAGTCCAGCTACACTCTGCCCACAAATGTCAACATATTGGATACTGGAAGGGTGAAAAAGCGCGTTTCACAGTGATGGTTGGTCTATTGTGATGGCAGAGGTTTGTACAACACCTTATGAGAAGAAACAAGCTATTTTAAGTGTACAAAAATGTAGCTAGGGGCGTGGAATGAAACTAGCACAATTGGCCCGCAAGAGAGGTATGAAAGCCTCTGAGAAAGCACGACGAGTCATTGAAGAAGAAGTCGGAAGGGGTGGGTGGGTTTGAAGAGGGAGCCGGGCCAGGGCTAGTAGGAGAAGAGTGTTCGATGAAGGCGAGCAATAAGGATGATTTGATTGCGTCAAGATCAATCTCTCCCCGACCCAGCGTCGTCTTCTTCTTCTTCTTCGGAACGGTTCCTGGGCGCCCTCGTGCCTTCTCTTCCGGCTCCTCGAGTCGCACTCGCAGACAACTCACATGCACCCATTCGCCCCGCTTCAAGTCTAGAATCATCGTCTCTTCACTCGGATTATACGGCCTCGAACACCGACATCCGAACGTATAATCCCTTCCTAATGCTTTCTTCGATCGCTATTTCGTCGCACACAAACGCTGAAAGTCATCAGGAATGTCAAGATCTTCCAAAAAAGAAAAGTATTTACCGATGAAGTGTTTGAATGTATGGAATTTTTGCGCGCAAGGGGAGAGCTAATTATTTTCTGATTTGAAAAGTGCACATGGATGCGATAATAGTAGCACAGGACCCCGATGGATCTGGCCACTTTATCGGCGATGGGATGGTACATATCCTGCGAGCAGCAGCGTTGAAATACCGGCTGGTTGGGCAGATTCGGCGGCATTTGATCATCGAATTGGTACACATCCGCCTTGCCTGTCCATCGCAGCAAAAATTCTCAGCTTTCAAACCCATCTAAAAACCTCCCCCTCCCAATTTATCCCAGAACAAAAAAGGGGGGTTGACTGACCTGCGAGACTGTTCAGATGTATGATACTCGAATGGTCCGTCCTGATCAGTTCCTTGTCTTGGAATCTGAAGTCGGACGTCCTGTGTCTGCCATCTTTCGATCTGAATCCCATATTTTTCAATTCTTTTGCGACCCTGAAAAAAAATAAATCATTAATTTGAGTGTCATAGTACCGACACAGTTTTATCTCCCAGTTTTAACCAGGCAGGTCAGGAGAACGACAATTACATACTTCTGAAAGAAGGCATTGGATCTTGTAAACTTTTCGAAGTCTTGAAATCGATAAAACCATTCAACCCTCAGCAGGATTTCAGGTTGTGCAGGTTCCCTTCTTTCAACGCGAAGGTGTGAGTGAGCAGAGCTGCGGTTCTTGATTGCTTTGATGAGGGCGAGCCAGTACCGATCGGGATGTGAGTCTTCGGGGATGTTTTCTTCGTCTGGTCTTTGCGATGGACGCGTTGTTGATGATGTCAAGTCAGCCATGTATTTGTTCATATACAATTAGGATGGCACTTACACGACAAAGACGGCATCACCCTCCCGGAAACATTGGCCGTCAACGCGGGCCTGATTGAGGTCAGGGAGAAGATTGAACTGCCCGTCGGATATGATTTCTGCTTCTGGCGAATCGCCCATCGACGCGTCTCGTTTCGCGTCGTGTTTCCCATTTACTTTTTTTGCGGGAGTTCTCCGCGTTTTCTTGTTGCGGGCCTGGTAGCTGAGGTTGGACGCTTTCTGCGATACATTGATGATGCGTGATAGTAAGGCGTGATGCCTTTTCCTGAGGACGGAAGACTCTTTGATGAGGGAGGGAGGACAGCGGGGAACAAGGACGCGGAGGAAGCAACGAGATTTTCTGCCTGATATATTGCTTGGGCTGCTGGCATGGGGCGGGGTCCTGGGATGGTTCGAGGGAGGAGTTCGAGTGTGATTCACGGCAGAGGTGCACGTTTTCGATGGGGTCAAGATAGAGTGACTGTACGGTTGTCGGTGATGAAAGTCGTTGAGGAAAAATCGGTTGAGGTTGTTCCTGTTGAGCGACTGGCAGTCTGGGGGAGTGGATGCTGATGTTGGTGAGGAAGAGTGACGGAGCGGTTTCCTCGAGATGGTGTTGGGCACTGTCCTGACCATTCTGCGCACCCGACTAATTGTAAAGTGTTCCGGCCAGTCAAACCATCTCCAAATTCAGGCTGCTGCATAAAAACAACCAAACACTGGTGCACAAACCCTTCCTCAAGGATTCATTAAACAACTCATAATAAACACTAGAAATTGATGCATGTCAAGACAAACCAGGCGGGAAACACCACTTAAGTAATCCCATTCATGATCATGACTCGACTTATATATCCAAACGAATTTGCACAATACTGATTATTATTATGTTTATATTTAGGTGCTGAACTAGGAGATGGGTCCCCAACAGCTCTCAAGCTATTTTTCTGGAAATGATAAATTCATATCAAAACAGTGTTCAATCTGGATAATCAAGTAAGGAATTTGCTCATAATTATTGTCTTATAAATCGACTAGTTGTCGCCATAAGAATTAGATCAAGAGATACAAAATGGATAATATTAAGATATGGATAGGCATGAGGACAAAATGTTTCACCATTGCAATCGGATCGTAAGGGAAGGGAGGATTAGTTTCCGACCATTTTCGCATAAACAGCATCGATAGCCTTGGAGACTGCAGCGGGGTCACCAGAGGCAGAGCTTGAGGAGATAGCTTGGCACATGACGGGGACGAGCTGAGCATTCTGAGGCTTGGGGTTAGCGGACATTAATTTCTCCCAGGTTTCGTGGAGGGTGTGGGCGACGGTCTTGAGGGAGGGGGTGTCCTCCATATTGGCGGCAGCGCTCTTGTTCAGGGGGGAGATAGGCGATCCGCTGAGGGACGAGGGCTTTCCTTGGTTGTACACATCAAAGGTGGCAAGCATCGCTTTCGAGACCATCTCCGGATCGCCCGTCTTGCCGGCACTCCCCGCCGCCTGTCCCACCATCTTCAGGAGCACCATAGGCTCGTTGCGCTGGCTTCCATATTTCTCGTGGAAGTACAGCTCGTTCATCGCGGCCGCAATCGTGTTCAGACCCGGCTTCTTCTCCTCCGCCTCCTCCTGCGCCTCCTTCTCTTGCCCACCCATCATCTGACCCGCTGTTCCGCCCATCTTCATTTGTGATCCCATCGTCATGTTTCCTGCATTTCCCATATTCTTCATGCCATTCTGGCTGGCTGGTGTTGCTTGTCTGCGAGAAAGACTGTGAACATAATGACAAACCGATTCATGAGTGCTTTGAATCACTTCATAGCAAAGTGAGAAGCAAATATTTCACTTACGTCTGGGCCCTAGAGTTCTGGGGCATCAATCCCGGTGCGGCGAGAATGGAGGCACAGCTGACGAGGGCAACCAGACTGGTGAAAGGGATGGTGACCAACATATTCCTTCTTTTTTAAGAGCTGAAGTAATTAGCGTATTTCTTTGAGATAGTAGCGGTGGAATCAAGTATCGAGTGCTATATTTTAAAAAATAAATAAATAATATGTTGATGTGTGTGTGCTTGTTTACTGATACGAATACTAATGATAAATTTAATAAGAATTAAAGATTTAACTCAAGCACCAGGCGAGAGAAAAAGAGAAGTATATTTTGTGAAGGGATGAGGTGGAATGAGAAGGATGGAGTTGATCTACAACCACCAAGGTCCACTTTTTAATGTGATTTTTTTTGCCGGCGGTAGCGGAACTTCTGGCTCAGAGCGAACGCCGTGTCACTTGACGCCCCGCCTACATATTGCACTGGCATCATGGCATGACGACAACGGTTTGACCTGCTTGTCGACTGGGGACCACGACGCTCTTGGCAGACGCGTCTTAGCATGGCCAGCTGGAGTGTCGTCGTATGAAGAAAGTGGCTGCCGCGCCGATGTGCCTTCTATATGCCATCATTGACTTGATTTCTCTTCGTCGTTCGACCTCCATGATCTGCTCTGGCGGGTTTGACCAGGTTTACAAATCATTGGCCTGCCCCACCCCCAATATAGGTCAAGATTTGTGGGCACAGGAGGGGCATTGCAATAAATCAACTCATCTCATTGATTGCTTGTGCGGGTACAACCAGAAATATCTGCAAGAGGCTTACCAGAAAAGTATGGGGATTGGGCGCAAGTTTACCAACAGTAGTTGCGTTGTGAAGGAACTCAGAGAAGCCAATATAGAGACTCTGATCCAGCAGACTATTCCGCATACGCTACTTGGTGATCCCGTGGTATGTGGGTTGTAGTGACCCAGATTGTACATATTGTGACTGTTACCAAATGTTCATCACCAGGATAAATGATATTCTCCATGTACATGTTTTGTCGCTGGGCATCTGAAACAAGGTATAGTAGGTCTGACTGGCCGTCGTTCAAGAGACTCATTCTGCCGTCTGGCGACCGGGAAACTTTCAAAATGGAGTCGCCCATCGGAAATTGAAGATCCGGAGCGCTGTAGGAATTGTATACTTTGTTTTCCTTCCCTATCGCCCAAAAGCTTCCCGGCTCCATGAGGTTAAGGTTTTTGCTCTCCCAATTTACACGTGGGAGCTGTGCAGCATCTGTCCCAATTCGAGCATTGAAGTGTGCAAGGATGAGCGTGATTCCAATGACCTTCGACATTCTATCTTTCCGACTGCTCAAGTGGGATGGGCGAAGCAACATAAAGGATCATGTAAGCTTGAAAGGCAACTCGCGTGGCTGAATCGCGAAGGATGAAAAAAACACGCGAAACTTCTGACCCACGAAACTCAATCGGGAGATGTGCGTTGGTCATCGGTACCGACAGAGTTACCTTATCCCCCAAGACATACTCCCACGGAGTCCGTGAGATTTCATTATACCTTTTCGGCAACATCTACATAAGATCACGGACAAGCAACCATGCAGACGGCTGCAAAGATGGACGCTCAGATACCTCCCCATTGAGGCAACCAACCAAAATAATCTCCACAAGGCGCAGACATTTCTGGCAAGAAAATCTTCTAAGTCACCATGCCTCATAAATATCCCGTTGTAAGTCCCACTACTCCGCTCTGTCCACCACCTTCCACCCCTTTAGTTATTCCACCTCTTTACTCATTCATACTGTGCCCTATTCCAACATTGATATTTCCAACAGTAGCTTTCAAAAAATTAATATTTTGACAACTTTAATTTCACCTCTATCACAACGTTTCAACTCGACTTTCCTTCATTGGGCAGGCTCCTTAATTTTTCATCCCTCATCGTATTTCATCTCGACATCACCAAATATCTGTAAGCCCAATTTCCACTCCAACCTTTACTTTACTTTTGGCTGGCACAAGGGGCTAACTACCATGTAATGTTGTGCTTGTGTCCTGATGACAGTATCTTCTGACCGTTCTCGCCATTGGTCGATTACCTCCGTGGCCTCACTGCTCTGCAAGTGTCTTCTCAACGTTGTTTGGGTGCTCGTTAGGATTACAGCGTCATTGCCGTGTTTGTTAGGATTGGTCCGGCATCAACCTTGTCTCCGCTCGCACATTTGTCCACTCCTCAATTATCAATCATTTTTAATATCACTGCTTCATCCCTCAGAAATACCTCGGAAGTCAATATTAGCCATAATATTTGTTCCGCTACCTAGGCCCCCACCCCGCCATTCAACCAAACTTCCCGGATTCTCCCCCTGACAACGGCATCTTCCAACCATGTCCCAGGCACGAGAGATGTTTCCAATGATCAAATCGATTGAAGAGGTCGTTCCATCTGCATTCACAGAGGAGGTTCCTCCTCCTCCTGGCGTTTCGATTGCTCCAAACACGCTTCGACTTGTGCGCAAAGTGGCAGGTGTCGCACCATCATTTCCCGTACATCCATTCACCTTCACGATTCCTGGAGATTCGCTCGAGGACGCTTTTGTTTTTGTCCGGGCCATGCAGGCGACGGTTTTTTGGTCTGTGCACCGTTCTAAGCACAACCCACCACGTGATTCGGCGATTTCAGCCAAATCTTCAGGCGGCAGGCCGCCTGAAGTCCGATTCAAACTCGACTACCGATGTCCTTGCAGTGGGGACCTGATACCTCGCCCCGACACCCGCAAGAAGGATTTTCAATCCCGCAAATGCGGATGCAAGGCTCGGTTCAGCGTGGCACTTCACATTGCCTCCAACTCGCTCCGCGTTACGTGGTTTTGGCGCCACAACCATGATCCACATTCACCCGAGGCCCTGGGATCGGCCCGCGCTCCAAGGATCGTTGCTCGATGGTTGCAGGAAAGAATCAACAGCGGAATGGGTTGGCGTCAGCTTCAAAAGCTCCTCCACAGCGATGATTTGCTTGATGTAAGCTAATTACCACTGCATTGTTGGTTCGACTGAGACTCCATATGGGTTAACTGATAATGCTTGTTCATTCCTCAGGCCCGATCGGCCACGTTTGTTCCCGAGAGTCTGTACATTCATTACGACCAGGTGCGATACCTGATCAGGAAACAGATTCGAGTGGTAGGTAAAAAACATGAAGACATCTTTCAGTCCCTTGCTCTCTGGAATGCCGAACTGCAACAAAGCCGATGGCACACTTTTTTCCCAACCACCGCCGATACCGCCGATTTCGTCTTTGCCTTTCAATCTGAATGGCAAAAAGATATGATGTTAATGCATGGATTCACCATGCTTATGCTGGACGCCACGCACAACACAGTCAGTAACTACTCAATCGGGGACGGAAAAAAGGTTAGCCTTTACACCTTCTTGATTCGGGATCCCATCACGGGTAAAGGTTTGCCCGTTTGTTGGGCCTTCACTTGCTCCCTAACCCAGTAAGTACTCATATGTGATGACTATCGATGCTCATTTCTGCTTGACTCAAACTGACAATAAGCTCTCTTTAGGGAACCTTTGGCAAAGGTTTTACGTTGGCTCAGAACCTCACTAGGCTACATTCTGCGGGCTATAATGTCAGACTGTGCACTGTCTATCCGCAATGCCATATCAGAGGCCTACCTCAATGTTGCATACGGCCCACAGCATTATTGGTGTCTTTTTCACATCCTCAAAGCTTACCGGACTCGGGTGATGACATACGTCAATGAACATTTGGACGAGGCAATGACAGACTTCAGGAATATCATTTATTCGGCTGACAATCCAGAACTCACGTGGCCACCTTTTGAGGCGAAATGGACTCAAATCTCGCCACCGTTTGTGAACTATGTCAACCTGCAATGGTTTCGAAACCATGCTAGGTGGGCCATGTATCATCGAACAGTAAGTTCAACAGTTTCAATCACCCTCAATTTTCATCACACTGATCCAATCATAATACAGACTGACCACCAAGGTATACACACGAATAATTATACAGAATCTTGGCACAGAATATTGAAGGTCCGCTACCTGCCCCTACCCGAGTGCCGCCGCATGGACGAGGTCATTCAGATTTTCAAGGACGAGGTGGTACCCAACTATCGACGCAATTCTGTACGCGTCCAGCTTGGCTTCCAGAAGCAAGGAACAAATAAGTTCCAGCTACGATCCAAACTTCTGGCCAAGAGTTATACACCGGCTGTGCTGGGTTTACTAGGGGTACTTATTGAGGAGATTAGGTTATATGTAAGTTAACAATCTATTGTTGATTTACTACTTGCCACTGGTTGACCCGGGGTTTATTTTTTCCGTTCAAATCACAGTTCAGGATTGATTCCTTCAGTAACCCACAACGAAATACGTATGTGATCACTCGGACGGAAGGAAGGCTCGGCGGCAAGGATCAGCTTACCAGCTGCACCTGCCCACATTTCACAAGGACAGGAAGTGCTTGCAAGCACATCTATTACTTGGCTCAGCAATACAACCTCCTCGTGGTTGAAGACCCCGTTCCGGACATGCCCGAACTGGACACTCATGCAATATTAGAATTGCTGGACCAATTGACAGGAGAACAAACCCAGGTCAGATCAAATACTTCAGCGTGTGTGTGGAATAGGTCACATGACACTTACCTTTAGCTGGTGGTTTACCTCATCTCACAGGTGACACTCAATAACACCATCACTCATGACTTGTTCGCAATTCCTATCGGTTCGTCGGATGTGCAAACCAACTCTCGTTGTAACAGGCCTCACGGCTCCCCTGACCCAATTGCGATCTCGAGTCAGAGACCTACGGCTTGTCGTACCCACGAATCGCACGATATCATTGAAATCCGCTTGGTCTCGCCGTCAGACAATGGCGTCGAGATCATATCTTCCGGAAGCAATAAAAGGAGAAGGTTGTCAACTTCTACTGTTTCTCAGTGTTCCAGATCCACCTCCCACCTCTTGACGGCATCAGAGATTCAGAAGGAAATCTCATTACTTCAGGCATCAGGTATGAGAGCAATGAAGAAGCTGGATGACCACTTACGCAACCCAAAACATAGGAAGAAATTCGCCGATGGGTCCTCCCTCGCCACGATGGAGAGGTTCCGCGAAGGAACGTTGGATATGCTTGGTATGGTAGAGGATGTATGTGGCTTGGGGTCAGGTAAACAACGCCGATGATGCATGCCGTGGGGCTGCCGAAGACACGTATTGCCTGATTGAGTGGGGCTAGTATTGATAATGGTGATTGTAACTTGTGTTATGTTAACTTTGAGAGTTTGGACGCAACAACGAACATTTGATCTTGTCATTTATGCGCGCGGAATGGGTGCCCATGAGGAGGCAATGACTTCCCTTTATAGTATTGCTAGGCGGGACTTAGAGATTTTTACATTTAAAACTCGAGGATTAGCGTGTTGATGCGCCAATCCTCAATCTATCTACGTCGTAATGTCTCACTCTGCCCAATGCGGCTGTAGTTGATGAGCGGCACGGAAAAGCCGGTTGCGCCCGCTCATCATCGGAAGCATTTCGTCAACGGCTGGCATGGTGCCGGATCGGCAGAGCACCCTTGCGTGTGAATTATGCTTTTTTTTTTTTTTTAATTTACTCTTTTTTGGTGCTGTCTGGGCTGGTCCGTAGTCTAGTTACAGCAGGGTTACACGTGTTTTTTTCATCCATGCGCTGAATCGTACCACAAGATGAGAGCTCGATACATTGGTTGCCACTACGTTAAATTTCATTTTGTACGTTAAGTACATGTAACTACAAGTGTGAGCTACCTAAGACTCCGGGGGGCAATCTGTAGTCAGAGATGACCTCACTAGAAGCTACGGATTGGCTTAGCAGCCTGTTGAGAAAGCGGC